>JAJPUD010017431.1:0-22171 GCA_023553655.1 Myrmecobius fasciatus | reverse complement strand
AGAATGTCTCTTTTACCCGATATGGCAACTGGATTTCTCCTCAGCTGTTGATGAGAAGAATCTCCGTCTTTATTGAGCAGATATTTCCCACAAGTGTTGCTCTCCTTAATGGCAATTTTACCCTATTATGTGTATTTCCCAGGGAGCCAAAGAATGTTAATGAATGTCAAGCCCACATTTCTCTCAGTGGCTGGATTTCCAAATGTGGTTAGAGCAGTGGACTGCTACAAGCACACATGCTAATCAGGGCTCCATCTGCACAGGAGGCTGCTTACAGAAAGAGACAATTATTTTGCTCCGTGCAGTGCTGCTTGGGGAGGGAGGGAGCAGATGTAGAGAAGCGAATTCCCAGGGCTTATGATGATTAGGGGCCCCCCAAAGCATACTTAAGTCTTTGAAATAAATACTAAAAAAAAAAGTTTCCAAAACCATGAAAAGGAATCTTCCTCTCAGGGTAACTTCACCATTTATTTCAAAGACTTTTCCATCAGAGAAAATATTTCTCTCCAACTGCTACAGTGACTCATGTTCAGACATGGGGTGCAATCCCATCATGCACCCAGCAGTAGATGGGCTGTTTTCCCTTTCAACTAAATGAAGAAGTCGTGGGACAGGGGACCACAGATAACTCTCTGTCATTGGTACTTTGTGGGTAAAGAATATTAAATATCCCGCCCATTGAGTAATCAAGCCTCCTCTGCAGCCTATATGAGAGAAGAAGTCAAAAGTGAATTACTGATCATAATAGGGAGGTTAGATTTACCATCGACCTACCACACTCTTGGGTGGCCCCAATCCCATGAATTGTGCAAGTTTATGATTCTTCAGACACTAATAAAAGGCTCCCAGGAGTTATCTGACATCTTTATTTTGAGGTTTAGAAAATATCAAATGATTATGCTCAAAGCTATTTCTTCTCATATTTCACTGCCAACTCTGCACATGTTTTCTACATTTTTTTTCAGCCAGTGAGCTGCCACAAAGTAGGGCCCATATAGACATATACAGTCTACTAACCACACTAACTTAAGAAACTGACTCCTAGAATCAACAACTGAGATCAGTGACCAGGTTACTGCCAAGGTTGGAATATAGGGGAATTAGGTCCATTCTTCCTCCATGGAATTCCCATTATTGTTTAACTTCCCAATGGATTTAGGAAATCCATTTTTTTAAATAGCATACTTTGTGTACCAAATGTAGGGGCAATGGTAGACAAGGTAAATGTAACATGTTATAGTATAAATATTATAACTACATAAGGAAGGACAGTGTAGTGCAATAGATGCAGAGCTGATATCAAAATCAAAAAGGCCTAAGATCAAATTTTGTATCCTGGGCAAAGATACTTAATCTCTTTGGTTCAGGAAGCTCTCTCAGATGCCAGGTTAAAGAGCAGGTAGGTGGAGGGAATTTTATGAGCCCCATGAAATCACAGGTCTGATGGTTGGAAACAGGTCATTCCTTTTCACTTGTCCATTGTTGTTGTTTAGTCATTTTTCATTCATGTCTGACTCTGTTATCCTTTGGGGAATTTTCTTGATAAGCTACTGCAGTTTTATCATTTCCTCCTCGGTTCATTTTATAGATGAAGAAACAGACAAACCGGAATAAGTGACTTGCCCAGGATCTCACAGTCAATAAATGTCTGAGGCCAAATGAGTATTCCTGATTCCTGGGTCAGCACTCTATCCACTGTCATACCTAGCTGTCAGTCACTTGTCTATTAGGAGTTTCTTATAGCAATGAAATCACAAGTCTAATTCCTAACCTAAGCCTATGTTTTACTTACATAAAGGTGTTCAGTAAATGCATGTCTAATGAATATGTTTCCCAGGTTTAATGCATATAGGAACCAATGAGATTCCTATATGCATTCTAAAAAAGGTGAAATACTTGGCATCTACAGTTGGAAAAACCTTTCAAGTAAAAAAGTAATTTTCATTAAAAATCATCTTCCTCTGAATGATTTACCATGTATCCCTATGGAGTACAAAGTATCCAGATACAAAATAACGTTTATAGTTAAAAGAGAGGAAAAGGGGGGATAATTTAGCAAAGATGAAGTTCCATGAAGGTGGGTTAGGATTACTGGCCATTAAAGAAGTAATGAAGTATTATAAAATGGACCCTTTAGTCTCAAAGTCAAATTCTATTTAACAATTGATACCTAAAATTCTATATCCAGGAAAATGTCTGATTATTTCCTTGTCCTTTGGAGACAAATAATAGTTTGTCTCAATCTTGGACAGAGAAGTTCCAGGGCATCAAGGATCCTACTACACTTTGTACCTAGCCCTGGAGACCAGGCCTAATCCCAGGATAATTTAAGATGTTGTCAGTCCTTGGATAATTTAAAAGATGTTAGAAAATGCTTCTGCAGCAGGTCCCAACACCCAAGAGCATTCTAGGATATAAAAAAATCCTAAAATCATCTCCAAACAAGGTTTTGAAATAAAACCTGCATAGAACTGCACTCTCATCCCAGCTCGCCCCAATCAAAATCTCACTCCCAATTCTGACCCAGGGCAGAAGTCATAATTAGCTGCTTATTGGGGGCCAAGGAGGCAGAGATACAAAGCATAAGTCCTTGCTGACATCAGCCCTGGATCAAAATCCTGAAGTCCAGATGGAGGGAAAAAAAACCATGTCGTTTCAGGGAGGATTGTCCTTATGACAAAAGTTGTGATAAATGATCATCTGTGAGCCTGAAATAGCTGCACAAAGTTTCCTTTGGACAAATTGAGCTGATAGCTTTGTTGTAGAAGAGAAGCTGGGCAAAGAAATCTACCACCAGTCAGCCCAGGAGGGGAAAGGGAACAGATAGGGAGGAGAACATCTGCTTCCTCACCCACACAGGACAGGAAGGAGATTAAAGCAAAGACATATTCATATATTATGAAACTGAGATAAAATGGGAGTCTGACCTCCCCCAAATGTGATATATGTGGATAGACCAGAGTCTGAACATAAATATAGATAATTGTGTTAGATGAGAGAAATGTATTAGTTGCAATGTAAAGATCATGGGTAGTGAACACATACTCATGTGGGCACAGAGGTATATTTTCAAGACCTCATTATATGCACCCCACACAGATAACAAGGGTGCAACAAATCCCATGGCAAATCAACATAAGATAACCTTATGTAAACTCTCTGGAGCTCATTCCATTTTAGAACAACCTCTATAGAAGGTATCAGAGGGTCCTAATAGCAGTCAAATCCAAGCAGAAGTATTTAGCCTATAGACAAGGGAGCTCTCCCAAATAACCCACATATCTTTCCACAACCTTAGAGTCTGAGGCTGGATGAACCCCTTTCTGTTAAGTTGCTTAGATTGATGGCTTTAACAAATTTAGAAAGTGTCCCCTTCTTCAATACGAAACTCCTATTGGATCTGGGCTGCATAGCCATGCACATCCTACTTTTGGCTGTGGATCATATTTGCCTATTTGTCCATGCATTCCACTACATCCCAAGCCATTGCCAGTAGTCTTGACTTTGTCTTGCCATTGCACTTCTATGGGAAGAGAGAATGAAATTGAAGCAACTCTATCTCACTTAAATCCAATTCATGCATTAGTCAAGTCGTCATTGATATCATTGGTCCTCTCCTAAGGAAGTCAAACAACTAAACTTGGCTATTGCATTTTATTTTGATTTGAACCTTGCAATGCCTTTTAGTATAATGTAACCTCCATAAGAATATATGGTGAAGAGTAAGGTGAAAACTACCAAAGAGGTAAGAAAGGCCTAGGTTATGAAGGGCTTTGAACGCCAAAGAATTTTGTATTTGATCTTGGAAATGACAGAAAGCCACTGAAGTTTATTGGGTAGTGGATTGGACAGAGGGGTGGTGCCATAGTCAGAATTCCACTTTAAGGAAATTACTTTAGTGGTAGAATGAAGGTTGGATTAGATTGAAGACAGATTTACCAGAAGACTATTCAGATAGTACAGGTATGGTGATGAGGACCCTTTGTAAATACTGTGTTATTTGATTGTAACATTTTTTAAAAAGATTTTGTTATTAGTCTGATGAGGAAATTGAGACTGACAGGGTATAAATTATATGCCTAGTATAACATAGCTAGTAAGTTTCAGAGGCAAGATTTGGATCCAGATCTCTCTAACACTCAGTCCAATACTCCAGCAAGTACTTCCTCTACTTGCCTTGGTAAGGAAGAAATTGGCAGCCCTAGGCATGGGCATGGGAGAGATGCTATGCCTCCATCTTTTTACACAAGCACTCTTCCCACTTCATTGGATGAGCCGCTAACCAAATTATCTTCTTAGTCTACTAGTTCTCAAACTGACAACCTCTCCATATTCCAGAGTCATTAGGGCCCTCTCAATAGAGCCATCTTCATAACCAAGTGGACCACATCATTATACCACCTAACTGGAGCCCATGGGATGCCCAAAATCATTTTGGATTCCTCAAGGAGACCACAAGTGGAGTCTCTATTCCATAGTAAATGTAGCCCTAGCTTTTCTTAGATCCAATCTTTCTTTGCATTTCCTTTCTGCTATAAACTCCAGTTCTCTATTGTGAGTGTGATCTGTCTCAAGAAGGGGGCTATTTCTACTGTCATGTATGGGTATAAGGATGTCTTTGGAAAAGTAAGTAAAGAAAATACAAAAACAAAACAAAAAAAAGCAAAAGCAAAAAAAAAACTGGGGAAGGATTCTTTGGAGGTAAAGACATTTTGTCAAATTGAAAAAGATTATAGGAAAAAGAAAATGTTGCTAAGGAAATCCCAAGAATTTCAAGTAAAGAAAAGTAAGAATCAAGAAAAGAGCTGAGAAAACTGAAAAGTATGAGGCTTCAAATTGTCCTGTACAAAGAACCATTCAATGAAAACGGCACCTTCATTTTTAATAAATTCTCCTTTACCTTATCTTTTCCTTTTACATTCCTTACATCTTTTGATGTTCACTGAACTTTCTCCTGAAGATATCACATTTCTTGTTATTCCCTCCAAATTTATCTCCTTCTGCTTTCACATCCCCTGACACCTAGGGCCAAGTGGAGGAGTTGACACACTCCTTATTTCCCATTGCTACTATCAGACTTTCCTTTTCCACCATTATTCAAAACCCCATCTCTTACTTTAAAGTGCTATAATGATTGGGCTCCCTGCCTCATGTTTTTCCCCATTCTAATCCATCTTCCACACAGATGTTAAAGTGATTTCCAAATGCAAATATCTAACCATGTCACTCCCCCATTTGAAAAATCCCAGTGGCTTATTATCCCCACTAGGAAAGAATGGAAACTTTTCTGTTTAGTTTTTAAAAGTATTTCACAATTTTGCCCCCCCCCAATCTTTCCAGCTTTTTTGGACCTTGCTTCCTACCTTTCACACTATTCAGTCTGACCCCTATATTCCTCATCTGCTCTACACATTCCATCATGGACTTTGCACTATATGTCCCCTTTGCCTTTGTCCTCCTCACTTCAATCTCAAAAAATCCCTCTCTTCCTCTTAAACAGTTCGAGCACAACCTTCTGTAGGAAGCATTTCCTGATATCCCTACTGCTAGTGTTCTCGCTTCCAAATTACCTCTTATTGACCACTTTGCATTTATTTACATTTTTATCTTTATTCTATGCATATATATTTTATAACCTTCTTTAGAGAAGGGATTATTTCATTTTTTTGTCCTTGTTTCCTTAGGACCCAGCACAATGCCTGGCATTTACTACTTTCTTAAAAAATTTCCAGCCTGTAAGTTTTTATGTACTAAACAATTGTTTGAAAGACTTATTAATACAAAATTCTAACATATACCTGAGCCTCAAATTCTAGCATTATAGGATCTCTTAATCACAGTAAATTTTGTTGAATAGGTACCAGATCTTATGGGAAAAAATCACAGTAGATAAAAACTTATACCTGAAATCAGGAAACTTTGGGTTCAAATCCTGCCTCAGATTCTTTTTATAAAATGGATTTTATTTTGAACTCAGGAAGCAAAATGAACATTTCCATAACATGATAGAAGAGAAAAAAAGTCATTGTATATTAAATGTAAAACTATTGGGTATAACTTGCTATGGTTTTTGAAGATATAATAAAGTTATCATATAACTTTTTCTTCCCTACAGATGGCTATCATTAGACACAAACAGGTAAGCATGTATGTCTAAAATTATTCTCTACATATTTCTATTTTGACAGTTTTCTCAATTTATAGCTATTTTAAAATTTCACTTAATCTGTTTCCTCCTCAGTAAATGAGATTGAACTAAGTAACTACAGAGATCCTAATTCATGATGCTATAATAATATACATGCCCTATAAAAATCCATGGCTTGAATTTTTTGGAAATACTTGTTATTTGGGCATTTCTTACATACATACACACACCCACATAGACATACACACACACACATACATATAGCCTAGTATATGCCAGACTACACTAAATACCTTATAAGTATTATCCAACTCTTTGTGACCCCACTTAGAATTTTCTTGGCCAAGATACTGAAGTAGTTTGCTACTTCCTTCACCAGCTCATTATATAGATGAAGAAACTGAGACAAATGAAATTAAGTTATTTGCCAAGAGTTACACAATTAATAAGTGTCTGAAGCCAGATTTGAACTCAGGGAAAGGAGTCTTCCTGACTCCAAGCCTAGCAAACTCTTTCACTGTGCTACCTAGGTGCTTTTGGGAGCACTGGAGAATGCCCCAAATTGTATTAAATTGATAGAGGAAAAGATGAAGATATCTTAATAATTTCAACTGAAATGTTGATGCAAAGACACTCAGCAAAAAATTTAAACAAAGGAGGGGAAAACATGCTTTACAAGTAAAATTCCTTCACACTTGGATCAATTTTAAATAAATTCTAAATGGAAAAGTCCTACTAGGAATTGCACTGAGGTTAATCTATCTGCTGAGAAGTCAGAATCTTCTCCTTGCTTTTTATCCATCTGACCATTCATCTGAGGCTGAAATAGAAATCTTTTCCTGTAATAATACCTTACCTTCTTTAACCCCTCTACTCCCTAAGTGTATTCTTTCATATCTTTTGCAAAAGAATAGTGATATTTATCTAGTTCCTAGTTTTTTGATAAATGGAAATCAAGCATGTCTTCTATCAACTGGAATAAGTGTTCTTAAAGTCATAAAAGATTGCAAGAGGATTTTGAAATGTTGTAGTCCCAATGTAGTCTCTTTATAGGGGCAGCTAGGTGACACATAGAACAGAGCACTGGGTCTGGAATCAGAATAACCTAAAGTTCAAATCCAAAATCAGATATCTACTAGTATGACCCTGAGCAAGACACTTAGATTATGTTTGCCTCAGTTTCATCATCTATAAAACGGGGTTAATAAAAGCACCTTCCTACCAGTGTTATTGTGAGGATCAAACAAGATAATACTTATAAGGTACTTAGTATAGTCTGGCATATAGTAGGTTATGTGTGTGTGTATATACATATATAAATATGTGCATATATATGTATGTAAAAGTGTATATGTTCATGCACATGGGCATATGTGTGCTGTGCTGTTATTAATACATTTTCAATTTTAACTAGAATAAGCAATGCCTGTATCGAATATCTGACTCTGCTATGTTGATAATGAATTCTGACATACTGACATATTCTGACATAGTAGGTATATTGTGGAGGAGGAGGGGGAAGAGGAGGAGGAAGCATCTCAGCACTTCAGTTAATCCCCAACTTTAAAAGTTATCTGGTCTAAACTAAAAATAATTACCCCTTATTAGATTTAATATTTAATATTTTAACAACAGGATAATGTCCATCCACTTCACAGTAAAATGTATTAAACAAGATAATAGAACAAGAATCATTAACCATTTAAAAGCAAAAGTGCCAAGTAAGCCACCTCCAGTCCTCCATTTTGTTGGCAAAAAGAGTATATAATCATAGACAAATGTAGGGAATTTAAAAAAAAAGAGTAGAAGCAAGGGATGAATTGTGGTGCAGCAATCAACTGACTAGCATTAAAATTTACTTCACGGCATCTCTGACATACACAAAATCTGGCCTGAAAAATTATGCCACTTCCATATTGGTGACCTGTTTGTTTTTTCCTATTCTAAAGAATTTAGGACCAATGTGGTTAGAAACACTAGGGGTTTGGTGTGGTTGCATCTGATCCTATTCTTTCCACATATTCACTTAAAAGGTAGCCTTGGAGGCTTCTAGGAGCTGGAATCCTTGGGGGCAAAGGGGAAAGCAAACAGGTCAGTTCTATTTTGCCTTCAACAGTCAGATAAACAAATGTCTCAGGTGATCGCAGAGATGACTGCAACCAGTCTTCGAAGACTGGCAAGCTGAAGAGAAGCAGATCATCACCTTTAGTCAGTTCAACAATCCCCTCAGTGCTTCAATCTTATTGCTCCATTGATATATTTATTATGTTTCTATTCTGCTCATTCTGTCCTTTGTGCTACTTCCATTTTCTTGGCTGATCAATTAATTTTTGTTTCTCTTCCATTGAAATAAAAATTCCATACACCACTGACAATTTCTTTTGTAGCACATCACACTTTCGAGAGCAATAATCTACAGATAGCTCTCAAAAGATGTTGTTGACGAAATGACCCAATTTACCATTTCTGTTCCTACTTTTCACAGCTCTATAATAACAAAGAAAAGGGAAGCTCTAGCATAATATACACTGAAGTCTTTGCAGTGGGGGATGGTATTTGAAGAGTGGATCCATACAACTTAATAAATAACAGATGTTTTGAATCCTTCATTTCTAAAATTTAGACAGGTGCAAATGAGATTTTGGCCATAGTCTAGACACTACAACAAATGGAAGCCATCCCCAACTGGAATTCAAATTGACCTTTTAGAATTGTCTGTGCATCAAGCTTTGGCTGACACTGATAAAACATTTAAGAAATCATAAAAAGTACAGCATATTCAGTGTCAGACCCCAAAACCATCATTTTCTGAGAGGCAACATTCAATAGTGGAGAAAGCATTGGCCAAAACCAGGAAACCCTGGATTCAAGTTCCTCCTTTAACACATACTGATTCTGTAGTACTGGACTTAACTTCTCAGTGTCTTCAGGAAACTGTCTCAGACTATAAATTGCTTAAAAGATGCTGACATATTGGAAAATATAATTCCTCATCAGGAGCTCTTTCACTTAAGAAAACACAATTCCAGCCTGTATTCCTAGTGAATGCTATAAGTGCAGATATTAAAATATAAAAAGTGAATGCATTAATACAGGCAAGCTTCTGGGAAATTCAGAACTGTTCGGGCTCTTTAATTATGTATGGCACGTGGATTTTTTTCTAAATGTTTTATTTCCTTTTTTTAGTTTCTTTTTTGTGTATATATAAACCACTGTCCTACATATGTATCACAAATAGATATAATAATTGTGAGTTAAACTAATTCTTAGGAAGACATAGATTTTCATGCATTTTAATAAGAGCGTTTTTTGAGGATAGTTTTATACACCCTGACATATATGACCATAAAAAAGTAAGACAGAAGGAGGAAAACTAGCACCACTATTAAGAATATCCTGGGGTGATGGAGAACTATGTCTTTGATACATCCATTCTTGGTCTCAATGCACATACTTGCTAACTTACCTGTGAATGAAGAATTATATTGAACTAATCCCTTAGTAGGGATTCTTAATTGCTGTCTCCACAGACACTCCTGAATCAAAAGCAGAGTTTCCACATGGATTACAGTGTAATTTTTTTCACAATGCAATTTGTACCAATAGTTATTTCTCTGAAGATTAGAAACAAGTAGAATAGAAGAAATCTTCTTTTAGATTTTTTTTTATTTAACTACAAAAAATATGGGTTAAAAACAAATCTTACCCCATAGTGCACAAAATACTGCCCTTAATATGAGAGGTCAGGAGGTCATGCTTCAAAATGTTTGCAAAAAGATATCAAGATATCTGAAATGGATAACCTAGAGACAAAGAGTGGCTTCATCTGACAGTACTCATTGACTCTCATTCCTCTTTTGGAAATATTCAAAGTTCCTTGCAAACCTTAACCAATTAATACCTTAAAATATCCACAAAAGAAAGTAGTTTGAAGGCAAACATTGTTTAGATATCTTGCAATTTGCAAAATTGAAGTGATAAAAAATTCACTTATTGGCCTAAGATTTTAAATGGGGAGTTTTTGCTTATTCCTTCATCTATTCAACATGAATTTTTAAACATAATATGTGGCAGGTGCTAAGTGACGTGTTTACAAAACCAAAACAAAATAGTCCCTATCCTGAAGAAACTTGTATTCTATTGGCATAAATGAAACTGATATTCAGTGTAATTTATGAACTCTGGAAAAAATAAAAAAGAAATATAAATTTGGGTACAGAAATGAACTAAAATTATTCCCTTCTCCATTATTTTCTTTGAGAGTCTAAGTTAATATGTAGCAATTTAACTCTAAGAAGTTTCAAAACAAATAGAATCAATTAGTATGTATTAAGTGCATGCAATGTGATTAGCAATAGGTTAGATTCTCTAAGGAATACAAACAAATAAAAAATAAAGTCATCTGGGAACTTTCAGTTCTGTCAGAGAGACAAGATATAGGACAAGACACAGGATAAAGTACAATGAAAAACAGCATATGATCAAGAATTAAACTATGCAGCACACAAATCATAGACAATTACCAATTTACCAATGTCACTGTCAATCTACATCCCTTTTAATTAAAGGTATGACAGAATACTTCTATAGGAACTGCTTACGTTTGAACCTTTGTTCAACTCTTATCCTTTTGGACTTACAATTATGCTCTTAAATTAAGTCAGAATCAGTGTGAACTTCAAAATAAGCAAGAACTTAGTGTCCAATATGTGCCAGAGAAAATCAGTATTAAACAGAAAGACTTGGTGATCACAGCAAGGGGAATTCCAAAGGCATATTTGTCCTTACCAGTGTCATTGAAACTTGGTGAAATGCAGCTCATGACTGGAATATGGCTTTATAAGTTGGATCTTATTCAAAAGGATTAAGTTAGGTAACAAGTTGAGAGAGAAGTAATGTAAATTAAAAGATATAGTCATGTTGGGAAATCCAATAATAGAAAGTTTAAAAAAATGGCTAATTCATTTGAGTGAATATAAAAATAGGCAAAAACAAAAGCAACATTTTCTTTGGCACATACTACAGACCACCTGGACAGAAAGATGAACTAGATGAAACATTTTTTAAATAAAGTAAAGGCCTATTATAGAGATATAATATGGTTGTGATGAGGAACATAAATCATCCAGACATCTGCTGGGGGTCTAAGTGCCAGAAACAAAGCCACTAAGATTTTCTTAAGATGCCTACAACAACCACAGGCATTTGTTTAGCATCTGTTATATTCAAGGCAGTGTGTGAGGATCTGGGAATACAAGTACAAAACCAAAATAATGTCTGACCCCAAAGAATTTACATTCTCCCATGGGAATTACAACAAACACAGAAAAGTGAATAAAGCATGATTCTAGGAATGGAGAGAACTGCAAGAGAATCAAAAAAGGCTTCTCAGAAAAGGTAGAACTTCAATTGATCTTTTTTTTCATTTTATTTTATTTTTGAATTAAGCATTTATTTCCCTCAAATAAAATTTTATTTGGTTGTTTATTTCTTTTTTTGAGATTGGTTCTCCTGAGCTCAATCAAATTGGAAGTACAGCAGCCACTCATGGGTCAGATCCTACCAATGATTACCACAGAAACTTCTATCTGATCCATTTCTAAACTGACCCATTATATAAACTTTATATAGACTGGTGCTTCCCCTCCAACCTCTTTCCTAGAGGACCATATTTCTATCAAACTTAGTGTAGACATCCAATCAGTTTTAGCTTTACTGGAATTCAAAACTCCTGCACTCAAAAAATATGCCACCCTCAGACATCCCATTGGCAGGGACTGTATACTCACTTTTCATTCTCCATTAAGAAGAAAAAGAAAGAAAACCCCAAAATTCAAAACAAATATGTATGACTAAGTAAAATAAATTCTCACATTTCTGTATTCAGAAAAACCCATGTTTCATTTTGCATCTTGCCTCCATCACTATCAGGAGATGGATAAATAGGTATCAGAGATCATCATTAGATCTCTGGAATCATGATTGGTCACTACATTGAATAGAATTCTAACGTGTTTCAAAGTTGTTTGAAATATTCCCAGGTTTCTTAGAACCCATTCATTTCATCATTTTTTCTTTCTTTCTTTTTATTTTTATCATAATTTTTTAGTATTTCAATAGTATTATATTTTGTTAATAAACTATAATTTGTTTAGCCATTTCCAAATTAATGAGCATTCCTTTAATTTCTGGTTCTTTTACATAAAAGAGCAACTATAACTCTATAGATATGGGTCTTTTCCTCTAAATTACTGATCTTTTGGAGGTGTAGGCCTAATAGAGGTATCTAGGTAAAAGGACATGAACAGTTTAGTAACTTTGGGAGCATAGTTAAAAATTGCTTTCTAAAATGGCTGGACCAATTCATTGCTTCACTAACAGTGCATTTGTGTGAATATTTTCCCACATACCCTCTAACATCTGTCATTTCCTTTTCTGTCATCCTTGTCAATATCAAGGAAATGAAGCAGAAACAGAGAGTAGTTTTAATTTGTGTTATTAATGACTTGGAGTATTTTTTTTTCATAAGGTTGATAATAACTTAAATTTCTCCTCTTGTCAACTGCCTATTCATATCCTTTTATCATTTATCAATTTGGGAGTGGATCTTTTTTTTAAGTTTTGATATTTTGTTTTTTCCAATTACATGCAAAAACTATTTTTAGCTTTCATTTTTACAGTTGGTTTTTTTTTTGACAAATTCTCTCCCTCCCTTTCTCCTTACTTCCATCATTGAGAGGACAAGCAATTTTTAAAGATTATACATTATGTACTCATGCAAAACACGTTTTCATATTAGTCATGTTGTGAAAGAAAACAGACAAAAAAGAAATACCAGAAAAATAAATTCAGTTTAAAAAACACTATGCTTCCATCTGTATTGAGATTCCATCAGTTCTTTCTCTGGAGGTGAATAACATTTTTCATTATAGGTCCTTAAGAGTTGTATTATTGAGAACAACAACTAGGTTATTCACAGTTGATCTTTATAAAATACTGCTGTTACTATGAACAATGGTCTCCTGACTGCTTCACTTTTTATCACTTCATGTAAGTCTTTCCATGTTATTCTGAAAGTAAGTTTATTTCTTATACTACAAGAGTAGTTCCATCACAATCATATACCATAGCTACTTTAACTATTTTTCCAATTGATGGGCATTTCCTCAATTTCCAGTTCTTTGAGAGTGGATCTTATACTTATAAATTTGAACCAAGTCATTGTGAAAATATCTTGGAAATGAGACAATTATTAGATAAACACTGCAATATTAAATGATTCCCTTATAATTTTAGCTGCATAGTTTCATTTGTGCAAAAGCTTTAAAAATTTTATAATAAAAATTGTTGAGGTTTTTTGTCTTCTATGATCTTCTCTAGTTTTCATAAACTATTTCCTTATCCATAGATATAAAAAGGAAATTCCTTCCTTGTTCCCATAATTTGTTTATGATATGATTTTACATATCTGTCAAGTATCCATTTGAATTAGCCTTGGTAATATGTTCTGAGGTATTGTTTAAATCTAATTTCTGCCAGACTATTTTTCAGTTTCCCAAAAGTTAGTGTATATTAGTGAGTCTTAAAGTGTATTGAACAATATCATTAAATATCTCTGCTTTTGTTTGTTGAATATCTTTTCTGCTTCACTAATTAGTTTCTCTATTTTTTTGGAACCGACTTTAGATCAGAGGTATCAAACACATTTCCTGTTGGCCACAGCCTAATACATAAAACCAGATGAAAATGTAATTGGAAATATTTAACAACTTTTAAAAAATAAAATAGAAGATAAATAATGTTAATATGTGATTTTCTTAGTTAACATGTAGACTACAGGGATCTTATATACTGTTTAGTGGCCCCCTTTTCTATTTAAATTTGACTCCACTGATTTAGATGACTATTACTTAATAGTTTGGACATAACATTATAGTATAGAGATCCTATGTTGCTAGGCTCCCTCTTTTTCAGTTTGTTTTTCTTCTATTTCTCTTGATCCCCATTGAGATCAAATCCAGTCCCAATATTTACTAGCTGTATGACCCTAGGCAAGTCATTTAACCCTGTTTGTTTCATTTCCTCATCAATAAAATGAGCTGGAGAAGGAAATGGAAAACCACTCCACCTTCTTTGCCAAGAAAATCAACAAATGGGGTCTCGAAGGGTTAGACATGAATGAAATGACTGAATGTCTGTTCTGACTTCTAGTCTCACATTTCCAATTGCCTATTAGATATCAAACTTAATATCTCACAGACATCTTAAACTTGTCATATCTCAAACTGAACTCAGTATCTTTTCCTACAAATCCTCCCCTCTTCTCACTTTTTTATTTTTGTACGTTTTTGTAGAGGACTCCACCAACCAAGGTTAGGAAGTCACAACTTAAGTGCCAAACTCAATTCCTCACTTTCTCTCATCCCCTTCCATATCAAATTCTTTCATTTTTTACCTTTGTAATAATATATAATAATCAGTACATACTATTACAAAGGTAAATATGCACATGGATATGTACATACATATATGTACATATATGCATATACACACATGTGTATATACTTCTAGTCTCTACCTCTAGTCTCTCCTACATTCAAATGTCAAATTGATCTTCCTAGAGTAAAAGTCCTACAATATCATCCCCACACATACTTAATAAACTCCAATGATTCCTTATTACTTCCATGATGAAATGTAAAGTCTTCTGCTCAGATTTTAAAGTATTTCATAGTTCCTACCTTTTCTGTCCTGCAGTTCACTGATACTGAATTCCTTGTTGTCCCTTTCACAAAATACTTCATCTCCTAAATCCGTGTCTTCATAGCTGCTCCCCATGCCTAGAATTCTCTTTCTTTTCATCATATCTGTTTTCCAAACTCTCTGGCTTCTGTCAGTTCCCAGTTAAAACCCTCATCATCTGCAAGAAACCTGTCCTGTTGTCCTTTAATTCTAGTGGTTCCCTTCTAGGATTAGCTGCAATTAATGAAGCCTGTTTATATTGAGTTATTTTCATGTTATCTCCCATCTAAATTTGTGAGCTCCTTCATTGCAGGGATTGGTTCTGTTCTGTTTTCTTTTTTTGCTTTATCACACAGTACCTTAATAAATGCTTCTTAGCTTAAGTTAATCAGTAGCAAAGCTAATTAAGTCTCAAAGGCAGGATTTGAACCTAGTTCCTCTGAACCACCAAATATCATATTTGTTCTGCTTGATCATAGAGGGTAAAACTGGGAGAAACATGAAGAAGCAGCAAGGAGGCAAATTTATACTTTATCTAATGAGAATTGTCCTAATAATTAGAGCTATCCAAAAAGTGGAATATGCTGTCTCAGAAAATCTTGAAGGGATTCTTGTCCTCATACAGGTTTGATTCCATGGTTTGTGAGATGTTACTCATTTTCCATGCCCAGATAAATGTTAAAAATGAGTTCTTGACTCAATGTTTGGAGTAAGAGGCAGAGAAGAAAAAAAGATGAGAGATGAAATAAAAAGAAAAAATATTTTATCCTACATCACGTTTTCCACAAACCCAAAGTTGATTCCATAGTGAAAGTCATGCTAGTTTCCCTGAAGCCAGACCACAAGGCAGTCTCCAAAGGGGACAAATACAAGTTGTTGAAATTTTGAGTTTGGGATGTCATCTACAATTAGCCTCTTATAGCAAGGGCATTGCTTTTCAAAACAGATAAAAAATCAAAAAGAGCAAATGTATTAAGAGTAAAAAAAGATAATGGAATATAAACTCAAATAGGAGCAAAAAAGTAGGAAATAGGAAAGGATAAAAATGAAATGAATCAGAAGAAAAGTAAATTTTAAAAACATTTTCAAACTAAAGTGTACCTTCAAAATACATACAGAAAGAAATCTTTAACAGACAGAAACTTTCATACTTCTCATTTTCTATTTTATTTTTAAAGTATAATTTGAAGTTCTAAAACTTTCTAAATTAAGAGCAGCTGCAAGAAGTATCATTAAGATTCTCAGCCAGTCCAAATAGTCTTTTACTGAAACAAAGTTTTTTCAGTGTGTTCTATATCTCTCATAACTTGACCTATGTGAAATGTGATTTACCATATTATGCTATTATGGCTCTGTTAGAAGCATATTCCTCCTTCATATGAACACATGCACGATTGCTCTTATTTTATTTAATCACCATTGAATAGACCTCTCATTACATTTAATTAAAATGTCAGGCACAAAATCATGTTTATGCTTCAATACTTCAGGGGATCTCTGCTCTCACCAATTTGGGTAGAACTCTGTCAATGCAGTTTGCAACCTATTTACATTGTCTTGAAAGCTCTTTCCAAATATCCTACAAACAATTAAGTGGAATCACAGATATTATCAAGGAAACATGTAACCACCAAGGAGGCAAAGAGGACCTCTACAGAAGACATACTCAATTTGCCAGAAGCCTTGCTTAATGTCTTTTATACACCTCATATATAACAAAGTTAAATGCAAGCTATTTTTATGACTTGTTCTTGCTATATAATTAGGCTATCAAACTTAAAGTGATAAATTATATTCAAGGCCCTCGAACTTTCCACTAGTACAATCTGCATGAATATAATAAACAATATTGATAAACTACATTCCCTGCAACTTGACCTTTTTGGCATCAATGACCAAAGGATCATTAAACAAAGTTATTTGTGTGGTTGCATTTATGAAAGATTACATTGTATATAATTCTTTATAATTATATTGCATTTATTATTTATAATTATGTTGAATATAATTCTAAAAAGTTCTAGTCTTTGACCATCATCTATAAGAATGACAATCCAGGACAGAAAGTATAAATAAATAAGGTAAATAAGCCCAGCATTAAACAAAAATTAAAAATAATAATTTTCTATCATTCCAGATTTCCCCCAGAAAAATGCATATCTAAATAGTATAATTTTACCAGCATTGTTTTATGGTTACAGAACATGACAGTTTGTGGGAAAATGAAAATTAATATCACACAGTTGTCAATGAAGAAGCAAATGAGGGTGTAAGCAGATTATAACATACAACTATGAGGAAAATGTCAAACTGGAATAAAAGATCTCATTAAAGAAACATATAATAGGAAAGGAAGATGACATGTTCTTGTAGCAAGGATAAGAGATGGCATTTGAACAACCCAATTTCTCCACAGGCATTATTGTCACATCAGAAAAGAGCAAACAAAACTTCAAGAACATTGGGTATACTCTACTGTGAAGAACTTAGGGAAGAACAAGAAAGACTGAAGGATAGAAAAGGCATAAAGAGGAAATGATCGTAATCTTTGAAAAGAATATCTAAATCGGTGGGCTCACAAAACCATTTGAGTATTATATTAATCTATGCATTAGAAGTTTTATGTTGGAAAAGAACCTTTAAGGATTTGTTTTGCTCTACCAAGTAAAATGTATTTTGTTTTCAACCAAAAGTAAGCAAAGTAGGATCTGTATTCTCTTCATTTTTCAGTAAACTGTGACTATAAAGATGTGGTATGCCATAGAAAATCATTTGAGAATACCATCCACTTCTCATTTTTATATCATTAATGTCCATAATAAATATATCAGTCTCACAAAGATTTTATATAGATGAAGAAAAAGGAAAATAGGTTGGTTGTGAATGCTATCCTCCAGGATTACATTTTGTGAGTAATATTGTATATTGTGATTTTTTCCCATTTTTTTTGTATCTTCCCTTCTTCTAGATATTTTTTAAATGTATCAAACAATTGCATTCAAAATTTCCTGGCCTCCATTGAAATTCCTCCAATGTATACTGAATCCGATCCAGTCATCTTTCCCAACTACATTTTTTGTTAGTACCATTTCTATTTCTTCAATTGGCACATCTGTGACTGAATGTTAGAGTCCAAATGAGGTATTTTCACTCTTACCTATTCCAAATGGATCATTTTTGAAACACTGACAAATCTGCTATATTTTATATTTATTTATTGTCCTACTGCCACATAAATACTTGTTTGTTCTTTGATGATGTGGTTTAGTCTCATGTCCCATTTTCTATAGATTTCTATTTACCTGTTCTGCTTTTCCTTGTTTTATGAGACAGTGTTGTTCAAAATCTTTCACAGTCCTTTTATTTTACAATTAAGTTTATATCCTAAACCAATGTTGCCCTTGGCTTCTTATCTCTTTCAATCTCACGAAGAAAACAAATGTTTGTTGGCTGAGATAAATTCTGGGCACTAGGGGCCCTCATTTTTTGACAATTATATTACCTGAGTTAGACTTTTAGAGGAAATAACAATAATGAAATTCAGCATTTTTGCATTTTTTAATTTCACACTTTTCAGCCCAATAATTTGAATCAGTCACATTTAATCTGTTGCAATGTTATGCATTGTCTTCTCATCTTTGGCCTTATAATTGAATGTTGATTGATCTTTGTTGTAATCAGTCAATGGAACAACTGCATACATATAACTATTTCTTATATGACTTCAATAGCAATATTGTTAATAATCATTCCCTTTTTGTTGATATGATCATTTTATGAAGTTGTTCAGGGTTTGCCATGCCCACCATCTTTTGACTCTCTTCTTGAAAATATATACAGTACATGAGCAAAAAGTTCTTTAAATAGCTTATAGGCCTTTTGTTTCTTGTGTTTCTTAAGCCAGATCCAAAATTTTCCAACATGCTTTTTGCTACTCTCACCGATGGCTACTTTAGTTTTTTTTTCTTTTAGTCTTTCTTGAAAATGCTATTATTTAAGTGAAATTTTCAAGCATGTTAAGTTTTAGATCTCATTAAAGGCAGCAACATTCTTTGCATGCAGTCTTCAAAGTCAGTTATCTCTAGCATATCTGTCCCAATTTTATCATCTTCAACTACATACTGTATTTGAAATTTCTTGATGTCTGTGTCTATCTTCTTACTGAAGTCAGTTAATACCAAAGTATGCACTGATTTGGTCTGAAAGATGTGAAATTTTAATAGGTATTTCTGTCTCTGTATCCTCTGCCCTAGATGTTGACATATGGACTGCAATTATATTCATACTCAACTTTTTGGTTATGATCATCCAGAGCACTTCAAAATGATGACTAAATGTACCATGAAATTATATTTCTTTTTATTTTTGATCAAACATTACAAACCAATTCTACTATTTCCTTTAGTTGACATTTCAAGAAAATCCTACAATCCATTCAACCATTTAGTTACAACTTTTCCTTTGTCTTCTGGTTTTATTTATTACAAGAAAATCAACATTGGTATAACTCACTTCTTTTTGTAGCTTACCCATTTATTGGACCTTGAGCAAACATGCTCAAATTTAGAGAGCCCAGAGTTGTTAACATTTATACATAAACTAAAAACTGTGATTTAATGATTTGTAAAGCCTTTTGCTCACTTTTTTGCAATCTCATCCCTATTCTCATGATAATAGAAAATGATATGGTTATATTGAATTTGTCATTGTTTCCTGAATTATCATGGCCAAAAAGCTTCATCTCTTTTTTATCAGCTAATAAAATTTTATTTTCTTTTTTATTAAAGCTTTTTATTTGCAAAACATATGTATGGGTAATTCTTCAACACTGTTACAAAATTTTCTCCCCAGTTCCCACTCCTCCCTTAGATGGCAGGAAGTCCACTACATGTTAATTATGTTAAAATACTTGACAAATCAAATATATGTATGCATATTTCCACACTTACATTACTGTGCAAGAAAAATCATGTCTACAAGAAAACAATCTGAGAAAGGAAGCACAATGCAAGCAAACATCAATAGAGAACATGAAAATGTTATGTTGTAGTCCACTTTTCATGTCCTTCTCTCTGGGTGTATATGGTCTTCTTCGCTGACCAATTGGAACTGGTAAAAGCTTCATCTCTTAATGGTCAATCTACTAGTAATAAACCATTCTTTAATGAAACTGGGTTGGTCCTTGGAAGACAGAATAAAGATATTTCCGGAACTGTATTTGATGCCTTTTCATTCTGGCAGATACAGCCAGAATTTATATTTCTGTGGTTATAACCTTTGAAATTCTCATGTCCTCTCTAAACCACAATGAGCCACTGAAAAAGGATTTTGATTTTATGAAAAAAAATGCCTTTTTATTGTCTTTGAACCTCAGTTTCCTCATTTTAATGATTCATAGAAATACTTCCATCAATTATCTCAGAGGATTAGAGCTGCATTTTGCTATGATATATTAATTGCTGGTAATTGGGTAAAGGTAGAAATTTAATTAGAAAATTAAAATTAATTTTGTTTCTAATTCACTTTAAGGAGATAGCATTAAAAAATTCATTTGCCCACAGCTTTGCAAATAATTTCCAGTGTGCACTTGCCTGAAAAAATATAAACATTCTATGGCATTTCTTACCAAGGAGTGAAATAAAAGATGATATGTAATATATTTAACATGAAGGGGTTGGTGTAATCACAGATTACTTTCGGAGCGTATCTATTCTGAAATATTCTTAAATATGCTCTCCGCAACTTGCATAATATTGAGGCAAATAAACTGAGTCACTTTGCATTGTCCTTTGAGATTAAAATATGTAAAAAAAAACCTTATGTATTCATTTAGAAGCAATTAATAGTAGGCTTGTTAACCAAACTGAGTCTCCTGTCTAAGCCAAAAAATCTCCAGCTGACAAGGGGAGATTGAGAATATATAAAATTTTCCAAGGGTCTATTAAAGAATTCCAAGCTATTATCTTTAACTACCTATCAGTGATTATATTTGTAACTCAAGAACAGAATGCTTATCTAAAGGTAAGAGAAATTAAATCAAAGATGTTTTGTGTTATTAAATAACGATGAATCATGAACAGCAGCTTCAAGGACACTGAAATGAGAAAAAGATGTTGCAAATCATAGAAATCTCAACAATTGCAGTATTATTAGCATGGAAGTCTTTACAATATTGCTAGAATATTCTAGTTAAATTGACATGGAGGCAATTAAATCTGAGAACAATAGCTAGGGGTTTGAATTAGGGAGCTAATTATTTCTGCTATAATATTAAGGATTGTTAATTCTACTTTACCTATAACCTTTATAAATTTGAAACTTTTGTATCCTGCTTCTTCACTGAAAAGAAACCTTTTACAAGCAGCTCTCTAGCTTCTGCTTGAAGACTTCTTCTACATGAGGGAATTCACTATCTAACAAGACTACTCTTTCCATTTTAAGATAGTTTTGATTGTTAGGAAGTTTTTCTTTATATAAACCCAAAAGTTTATTTTTTATCTTTATAAAAGTTGCCCTTTGTAACTTTAATATCAATTTAAATATTTGAAGAACACTGCCATATTTTCCCTAAATATTATTTTCTTCATACCAAACATTGCCAGTTCATTCTAACTCAAGACAACATGAGAGTTGGGAAAAGAGATTTGGGACAAGATCTGACATATAATTGTATTAGAGTCTTACTGAGCTATAAGACATAACAAAGGGATGGCTTCATTGAAAAAAAAATGGCAAAACTTTATGAACTGAATATAAAAGAAGAGAGTGGGAGATAAGGGTGCATAGTAACAATAATCTTTTTTAGGGGGTGAGGTTTATAAGCTTTATTATTTTTTCTTTTTTCCCTTTTTTATTTTCAAAACATATGCATGGATAATTTTTCAACATTGACCCTTGTAAAACCTTGTGTTCCAATTTCCCCCTTCCCCCACCCCCTCCTCCAGATGGCAAATAATCCAATATATTAACAGTAATCTTATAATGATGATCAACTGTGAAAGATTTGACTATCATAATCAACAGAGTAATTCAGGATAATTCCAAGGGACTCATGATGAAAAAGTGTTTTCCACCTCCAGATAGAAAATTGATGAACTCTGAATGTAGACACAAATCTTTCTATAAATATTTTTTTATTGATTACTCTTTTATTATATGATACTACTTAGTCTCCAATCATCTTTCACCATAAGATTTTATACAAACGAAGAAAGGAAGAAAGAAAGAAAGAAAGAAAGAAAGAAAGAAAGAAAGAAAGAAAGAAAGAAAGAAAGAAAGAAA
>JAJPUD010017430.1:0-30501 GCA_023553655.1 Myrmecobius fasciatus | reverse complement strand
TTTTCATATGACTATAAATAGTTTTAATTTCATCCTCTGAAAATTGTCTGTTCATATCCTTTGAACATTTATTGATTGGAGAATGGCTTAAATTTTTATGAATATGAGACAATTCTTTATATATTTTAGAGATGAGACCTTTATCAGAACCCTTAAATGTAAAGATGATTTACCAATTTATTGCTTCCCTCCTAATCTTGTCTGCATTGATTTTGTTTGTACAAAAACTTTTTAACTTAATGTAGTCAAAGTTATCTATCTGGTTTTCAATTAGGAGATCCAGTTCTTTTTTGGACATAAAGAGAGCCAACTGCATCCAAAGCAAGGACTATAGGGACTGAATGTGGATCACAACATAGTATTTTCACCATGTTGTCTTGTTGTTTACTTGCTTGCCTTTTCCTTTCTCACTTTTCCTCTTTTGATCTGATTTTTCTTGTTCAGCACAATGAATGTGGATATATGTTTAGAAGAATTGCACATGTTTAGCCTATATTGATTACTTGCTGTCTAGAGGAGGGGGAGAAGGGGATGGGAGGGAGAAAAACTTGGAACACAAAGTTTTGCAATGGTGAGTCATCAGAGTAGAACTATGTTTGTAGTATCTCTGAGGAATCAATAAAAATAATACCCATGTGCCTAATAGGAAACTCCCCCCCCCACACACACACATTTTAACTAATGGAACTAGAAATAGAATTGTGCATGACATGTTACCTATCATGATGTTTTACAGAGAATAAAACTTTAATGAATGTTCACTAAAGATGGAAAGTTTGGCTATGGTTACTCATTAAAACAAATTTCTTAGTCTCTGCTTTTGTTTCTATTCTCTCCTATTTCTTAGAGGACCTTGTTTGACTAGTTATACCCTTTCTTTCATGCATATTCAATATCTCATTCACCACCATTTCCCATTGATTACAAACATACTTATTGCTCCTTAATCCTAAAAAGAAAAATAATCATCTAGCACCCCTTTTCTGTTCTCTTCTCAACTACTCAATTTGAAAAATGTTTCTTTCAGGACTTCTAAGGGTGGAGCCAAGATGGTGGAATGAAGCCAGGAAGCTGCTGGAATGCTCCCATTTCCCCTCAAAACCCATATGACACCAAGCCTCTGAACAGAGTCTGACAGAATGAAACCAGTCCCCAGTTCAAGACAGTCTGGAAAAACTTCAAGAAAGATCGGTATCACTGGGGTGAAAAGGGTATTCAGCCCAGCTCAGATAGCTCTGAGAAAGCCAATGACAGGGTCTTAATCACATAAAATCAGTAACTAAGCCCTCAGTCCTGGCTCACTAGAGGAGCAAATCAGGGGAACAGCTTCCAGTCTGGACTCAGAAGGCAAACTCTGGGAAACCAGGCTGTTTCCTGAATAGAGCAAGCAAAGCTACCCCTTACAAATATAAGGGACCCTTTTGCTCAAAGTCAAAGCTTAGAGTTGCACAAGAAGCATGGGATGGTGTTCCTTTACTTTAGGAATAGATCTCTACAATAAAAGTTAAAAAAAAAAAAAAACAGAGGAAATACCAAAAGGGAAAAAAAAACAAAACAAAACAGAAAAGAATCTTGACCATAGAAAGCTACTATAGTGACAAAGCAGATGAAAACACCATCTCAGCCATCTATTGTTATATGAAAAAATGCTCTAAATCACTGTTAATTAGAAAAATGTAAATTAAAACAACTGAAGTACTACCTCACACCTCTCAGATTGGCTAAAATGACAGGCAAAGATAATGATAAATTTTGGAGGGGGTGTGGGAAAACTGGGGCACTAATGCATTGTTATTAGAGTTGTAGAATGATCCAACCATTCTGGAGAGCAATCTGGAACTATGCCCAAAGGGGTATCAAACTGTGCATAGCTTTTGATTCAGTAGTGTCATTATTGGATCTGTATCCCAAGGAAATTATAAAGGAGAGAAAAAGATCCACATCAGCAAAAAATATTTTTAGCAGCTCTTTTTTTTGGTAACAAATGGAAAATGTATAAATGCCCATCAATTGGGGGATGGCTGAACAAGTTGTTTATATATTACAACTTATATAAATTATATAAATAGTGAAAGAGTCTGGGAAAATGGAAATTCAAGGAGGATCCCAATTGGTGTTATCTGTTCCCTCTATCTGGACATTCTGGACATATTGTAGCATATCCCAGCGATATAGGCTGGGTTAAAGAGAGAAGGGAAACATAGCCTATACTGAAATTCTGATAATCTTGGAGCTTTTTTTTTTTGGAGGGGCTTCATTTTTTTGTTTTAAATTAATTGCTTTTACTTTGCAAAATCAATTCTATCTCTTCCCCCAACTAACCAAAAAAAAACCCAGATCTTTATTATAACAAATAGTAAAGCAAAACAAATTTTTTGCATTGACCATGTCTAAATAAGACTCAATATATAACTTAGGTTTATCATTTTTCTCTCGGAAAGAGGGTAGTATGCTTCATCATGGATCCCCTAGAAGAGTAGGCTTATGGTTTTCTGAATATGTTTTGTTTTGCCCTGGGGACAGAAGAAACCACTTACTATGGATGCTTATTAGATTTCTTAATAATGCCATTTGGTCCTTTTACTTACATGTGGAAATGTGCTTGGAGAAGAAAATGGCAAATTATACCTGTGAGAAAACAACAAAAAGGGGCACAAAGAGTTGGACATGTCAAAATAATTCAACAAAAGCAACCAAAAAGAAGGATGCTAGACTGCCTCTGTTCAGGAAGCAATTTTCACTGGCAGGCTTTTTTTTTTCAATATCTATCACTCATTTATTATTTTATTCAATGGTCCTTAATGAATTGGACATTTATCAAGATTCATTGGATTATAGATCTAGAGCTGGGAGAAGATAACAACATAATTTAGGACATCTTTTTCATTTTACATATAAGAAAATAGAAGTTCATGGAGTTTAAGTGACTTAAGTAAAGTCACTTAAAGTAGTACCTAAGGAAGAATGGGAATCAAGATGTTGTGAACCAATATGTTCTAACCTACAAAATAGTGCTCTTTCCACACTATGATGCTTATTCATCTTTCATATCCTTCAACAATTTTTTCCTTCTATTCCATTCATTCCAATTATTTTAAACTTTCATTTTTATATCATTCTCATCTAAAATATTTATTTCAATCTTTGTTTTAAGCTCTTTTTGAGCTGTTTCTAGCCCTCCCCAACTGTTTTAAAAACATTTCCATACTCTATTTCTCTTCTGAGTGGTTGGCACATAGCAAGGGCTTAATAAATGTTTTCCCCCCTATTCTATTCCATTCTTTTTTCACCATACTAGTTAGTAAGCTATATGTGAGAAAGAATTAAATGTTAGCGAAGTTTTGTAACTGCCTCATAGGAGAATAAACAAACCAGTAAAGTTAAAAAAATACTTATTAGGCAATTACTATATTTTAGGAAAAGTCTGTGTTCATGAAAAAAAAAAACATTTAATAAGTGTTGGTTGCATTGTTCATTGTACTCTTTGACCAAAATAGAGGCTTTTCCATTTTCTTTAGGCTGCAATTTCCTTCCAGTTATGTGCATTTTTTATTTCTGTCTTTGCATCCTCTCAGATCTAGCACAGTCCCTAGCACATTGTAGGTACTTATAAATGCCTATCAGTCAATATTGGCTCTATACTCTAGGAGTACACATTCTTATGAGAAATTTACATTCTAGTTATCAATTGATTAATTGCCAGATTTGCAAGTGGCACAATATGAATAAGTTGATTTATAATGATGGACATTTCATTTTCTAGTATTGCTCATTGCAACAATTTGATGCAAACAGAATATTAAAGTAATGTCCTGACATAAAAGTAACTTCCTCAAAACAAGAGATTCATAATAACTTTCTAAGATGACCTGATATTGGCATGTACATTGTGCCTTAACTTTTTCTACTTATTTAACACCTATGATTCAAAAAATTGCTAGTGATAAGCTTAAAAAATAACTGCTGGCACTTTTACATTTTCCTTTTCTAATAAGTAATTGTTTTTTTATTACCCATACTTGAAAAATAGTATTTCCCCCTCCACAAAAAGCATATCTTGAAACACTGCTCATCAGAGGTTATCACTCTGGAAACCCTGTAACTATGTCTTATTAGAGGGTGACCTTTGCATGTTTCTCCATACTTGTAATTCCAAGTCTGAATACCCAAAAAGATATCCTACCTCTTTGAATAGAAATCTGTATTTGAAGAGCTTTCTGGGGGAACTATATCCTATTTTAATCAGATGAACACTGAGTAATATTGCAGAATCAATTGTCTCATACATTTCCTGTAATGAATGGGTTTCCTGTTGAAATGGAGGACTAAAAATAATAATGATGATGAAGAAGAAAAATGCATCCTTTGTTTGTTTACTTTTTATGCTTGTGGCAGTGACTAACTTGCGGTTAGAGGAAAAGCAATTGCTTGCCTGCTCCAACAAAGTATACATCATTCTGGTCAGGTTGGTTAGAGTTTTTAACAGTGCTTTGTTCTGTGAACATTTGATCCTCTCTCTCCTGTGACTTTAACATTTGGAAGCATTGTATTAGCAGCTTTGTGGAAGAAGACAGTGCTTTTTCATATGGAGCTCAGGGAAAATGAACTGATCTGATTTGATGATACGCGTTTATAAGCAATTCTGCTAACACATATTTACTAAATATTCAATGACTGTGAAATCTGAAGGAGATTAAGGAGGGACAATTTGACTGTGTGATATTGAGTGGGTGTCTGACAACAGCTCTTCCCCAGCCTTAAGACTGAATTTCCTACCCTCTTGGAGTATGGAAAAATTCTATACCTATGTTTGAATTATGTTCCAAGAAGATTGCTACTCACTTATTCCAAGATGGGGCAGAGAGTTAAGAAAGCATTCAAGAAGATATATCTCATAAGAATGTTCATACTAGCCATTAGCCTCAAATTAATTAGCACTAAAACAACAAGCTATCTAGTCTAGTCTAGCCATATTAATGGTGTCCAACGTTTGGCATCTCAGGAGCCTGTTGTCTTTAGCTTAGATTTCACATTTTCCTAATATCTAGAGAATTATTCTTAAAAATTCCAACATGAAGTTTATTTAAAGGAGGGAGATGGTTGTAATTAGAAATTTAAAATCATTTTACTTAATTATCATTTGAGTAAATTATGATATTTCAATAGAAAAAAGAAAAAGAAAACAATTTTGATCTTCAAATATTTTAAAAGTTGATACTAAATTTATTTTACTTGGATGAAGAGGGAAGAACTTGGACTATTGATGAAAGCTAAAGAGAGACAAATTTTAGATTCCTGTGCTACCTTCTCATAATAGATTATAACTCTTTGAGGAAATAACACAGTTCCAAGAGTGACATATGATTATGGTAGAATACTATGATGCTATAAAAATTGATGAGGGAGGTGGCTTCAGAAAAACAAAACAAAACAAAATATAGTAAGACATTTATAAGCTGATGCAAAAGAGTCTTGGTAAATTGGTAAATTCTTAGACCTTTAATAAGGAGAAAGTAAATGCCAAACAATTAATAATGTTAGTAGCAAAGGTAAAAGGAAAAAGAAAGTAAATTTGCATGACCTAATAGGATTTTTAATTTATAATAATTCAGAGAATACTCTGAAATATTATATCATCAAAAGCAAGGGAAATCAGTATACAACTCCTGAAAATAAGGGTTTGTTTCATCATCAATGATAAAGGTAGGCTGTTAATAGGCCTTCATTTTTCTTATGAGGTGTTTGAACTTGGTAACTTTGAAGGTTCCTTTTCATTCCCAAAACTATGAAAGTATTGCATAAGAAACTACTCATTTTGGCACTGTTCTCCTACTGAAAACAGCTAGGTGGCACAGAGAATAGAGGTCTTGCCCTTTAATAAACAAAACCAGAGTTCAAATCCACTCTCTTATTCTTTCTAGATGTGAGACCTTCTAGTTGTGTGACCAAATCCCTCAACCTTTTTTGCTTCAGCTTCCTTATCTGTTAAAAATGAGCTGGAGAAGGAAATGGCAAACCATTACTGTATTTTTGCCAAGAAAATTCCAAAAGACATGAGTTAATAACTAAACAATAGCAACTTCTATTGAATTTTGTGCAATTTAATTTTCTGTTATCTGCCCAATATATATGGAATAATATGCAATATGAAATAAGACATTCATTGGGCTAACTGTTTTCTATTTATGTTTTCATGGCATTGTGTTCCCTAAAATTACCTACTGTTCCCAGCTTAGCAGAATTCTTATGGCTACACAGTTGACTGTCTTTTCATATAGTTTCCAACTATCAAGACAATCAAGCCTTAAGAGCTTTCCCTGCTTGGAAATCTATATCTATTTTTCCCGGTTTTTTTTTTTTTACTATTTTCCCTTTGCCATATTCCTTATTAATCTCTACCTAAAGAGAGTTTAATCCTTGGTACAGGTTTTACCCTGGGCCAACATCAATAAATTGACAAGCTCTTTCTTCTTTGAGTGGCTTTCTCTTTCACTGTATTCAATGATTATGCCAAACTTTATCTTCTCCCCTCAAGCCTTCAAAACTTTCTCCAACCTCTTTTTTCTAAAAAAGATTTTATTTTGACATTAGATGTCCTGGCATTAGATATTCCTGAAAAAACAAAAAAATGAGGCCATCCTTTATGAGTTTTCTTTTATCCTCTGCTCCACATATTAAGATCATTCTTTATGTTATTTAATCCTATCTCCCTTTACTCTTATCTGAGGAAGAGGTTTGCTGAAGTCAATCACTGTAGGTCCTTATGTCCATTTCCTCCCATTTCTTCTAGGAGCTTGCCTTATAAATCATTTCTACTCTTTTGTCTTTATTCTCTCCCAAAGTACTGGCTTTTTCCTTGCTGCCTACAAACACACTCAGTTCTTTGCTATTCTTATAGAAACTTTTCATTTAACCTGTTGTTTTATCAAGATCTTTCTAGTTCTCCTCTTTCTCCAATCATCAAACTAGTAAAAATATATATATATATATATATATATAGACTGACTGCAGTGCTTTCATTTTCTTTCCTTTGTCATTACTCTGTGTCTTATTATCTGACTTCTAACCTGATCATGCAATTGAAAGTGTTCTCCCCAGTGTTACTGGTGATCTCTCAACTGATTAATATGAAGGTCATTTTTCAGTCTTCAGCTTCCTTGACATAACTGCAACTTTTTATATTGAATCTCCCTTCTACTTGGACATTCTCTCCTTTGACTGAGTGATTTCTCTTTCTCTCTCTCTCTTTGTCTCGTCTCTGTTTCTTTCTGTCTCTGATCTTGCTCTCTGTCTCTGTATCTCTGTCTCTTTGTCTCTGTCTTTCTCTGTCCCTGTCTTTCTGTCTTTTTCTGTAACTCTTTCTCACTCTGTGTCTCCATTATCTCCCTGTCTCTATCTCTCTGTCTCTCTCTGTGTGTCTCTTATCTCTGTCTTTCTGTTTCTGTTTCTCTCTGTGTGTGTCTCTAGCTGTTTCTCATCTCTATCTTTCTCTGTGTGTGTTTCTGTCTCTGCCTCTCTCTGTTCTCTGTCTCAATCTCTCTCTATCTCTGTCTTTCTCTTTGTGTGCCTCTCTTTCTCTGTGTGTCTCTATGTCTGTCTCTTTCTCTATGTGTGTCTCTTGTCTATTTCTCTCTCTGTGTCTTTATGTGTCTCTATCTGTTGGTCTGTTTGTCTCTGTCTCTGATTGTCTCTGAATCTGTTTCTGTTTCTTTTTCTGTCTCTGTCTCTTTATCTCTCTGTCTCTGTCTCATTGATTCTCTCTTTTGATCTCTCTCTGTGTGTCTCTTCTTGGTCATTTTGTCTCTTTCTGTATCTGTGTGTGTGTGTGTGTGTGTGTCTTGATCTTTCTCTGTCTCCATCTCTCTCTGTCTCCATCTTTCTATCTCTCTATCTCTCTGTGTGTCTGTCCCTGTTTCTCTCTCTCTCTTTGTGTCTCTTGTCTCAAGTGTCACTTCTAAGAAATGACTCCTAAATCTATACATCAAAATTGAATCAAGCATAATGCAGTTAAGTAATGTAGTATCTAGGGCACTGGACCTGGAATCAGGAAGACTTGGTTTCAAATCTTAGTCTCCTTGGCTCCCCTCCTCCCTCATGCACTTATGAGCTATGTGGAATTGAACAAGTTACTTTGCTTGTTTGTCTCAATTTCCTCAACTGTAAAATAGGAATAATAATCGCACCTGTTTCACACAGTTAGTTGTTGTGAGAATCAAACAAATATCACACCAATGCTAGCACAATGCCTCATACACAGTAGGCTGTTTCTTTTTTCCTCTCTCCTATTCCATCTTTCTCTTAAACTTCATTACTGTGTTACCAAGTGAATAATGGATATCACTTTCTGGTTTATTTATAGTTATATCTAAAATAAATCTTGTTTTTCCCTTAAATTTGTTCCTTTTCCAAATTTTCTTGTATCTCTTATCAGTTTCTTAACCTCAGAGTCCCCTTATCCCTTCTTTTCCTGATTATTAATTAGTTTCAAAATAACATTGATTCTATTGTCACAATATTTCTCACATGTGTTTCCTCTTTACTTACACAACCACTGCTTTATTTTAGACCTTCATTACCTGTTACCTGGAGTACAATAATTACCTCCTGCTCCAATCACTTCTTCACACAGCTGCCAAGATAATCTTCATAAGTCAATGGTCCATCTATGTTCTACCTATGCTCAAAATTTTCTAAAGTTTCTCAAGTATTAAATTTTTAATGCTTAAGGGAAAAATCTAAATTTCTTGATTTTATGATCATCTGCCATTGACTTGCTGTTAGTATCAATTTTATTCTATACTATTTCCTTTGTGGATTCTACATTCTAGCCAAACTGAACTACTGACTGTTCAAGATCACTATTCTCTACCCCTTATGTATTTGCTGTTAATCAGACTGGAAGCAGCCTCTAACCTGGGAATGACTTAGAGTCAAACGGAGCAAGCCATAGACAGGAGTGTCAAAAATCGAGTAGCAGTTTAATTAATTTCAGGGTGCTAGCAAGCAAAAGCCTTCATCACCCATTTCTCCCCCTGCTGCCTCCAAGAAGGGCTTATCATTCTGGGGCAAAGCAGGGATTATGTACATTAAAAAACAAACAAACAAACAAAAACAAACAAACAAAAAACATAAGTTGGCTGTTCCACAACACAATCATTCTTAGGTCTACAGTAGCAATTCATCACAATAGGCTCACACATGAACAATGAAGGTATTCCTGAGTCCTGAGGGAATCCTCTCCATGTTGAATGTCTCGTCTTTTTTTTTAATTAATTAAAGCTTTTTATTTACAGAACATATGAGTGATTTTTCTACATTGACCTTTGCAAAAAAATTTTTTTGTTCCAAATTTTTCTCCTCCTTCCCCCCACCTAACCCCTGGATGACAGGTAGTCTAATATATGTTAAATATGTTAAACTATATGATAAATCCAATATATGTATACATATTGATAGTTATCTTACTGCACAAGAAAAATCAGATCTAGAAAGAAAAAAAAAAACAACCTAAGAAGGAAAGCACAATGCAAGCAAATATTCACAGAAAAGCATTAAAATGTTGTGTTGTGGTCCACACTCAGTTCCCACAGGCCTCTCTCTGGATGTATATGACTATCTTCATCACTGAACAACAGGAACTGGCTTGAATCACTTCATTGTTGAAGAGAATCATGTCCATCAGAATTGATCCTCTTATAGTCTTGTTGCTGTGTATAATGTTCTCCTGGTTCTGCTTACTTTGCTCAGCATCAGTTCATGCAAATCTCTCCAGGCCTCTCTGAAATCATCCTGCTGGCCATTTCTTACTGAACAATAATATTCCATGACATTCATATACCATAATTTATTCAGCCATTCTCCAATTGATGGGTATCCTTTCAGTTTCCAGTTTCTTGCAACTACAAAAAGGGCTGTCACAAGCATTTTTGCGAATGTGGGTGTCTTGCCCTCCTTTAAGATCTCTTTGGTATATAAGCCCAATAGAAACACTGCTGGGTCAAAGGGTATGCACTGTTTGATAACTTTTTGAACATAGTTCCAAATTGCTCTACAGAATGGTTAGATGTGTTCACAGTTCCACCAACAAGGTATCAGTGTCCCAGTTTTCCCACATCCCCTCCAACTTTCGTCATTATCTTTTCCTGTCATTTTAGCCAATCTGACAGGTGTGTAGTGGTACCTCAGAGTTGTCTTAATTTGCATTTCTCGGATCAATAGTGATTTGGAGCACCTTTTCATATGGAATGTCTCAAGTCTTAAGGGTCATTGAGACTTGCGATTTTTCAGTGAGGTATAGAACCACAATTAAAGTGATGGGAAGAGGAATTCAGTATCTGATTCAGTTCACCTGGGAGTTCTTTGAAATAGGGAATGTGAGCATGTGAAGAATTGTGATAGATTACCTGTTTCTGGTTCTCAGGTTCCTGGAAAATAGGAGCCTCCAACAAATCTAAAATCATAAATCCCCTCAGTGAACTCCTGCTGTTGGTCTACAAAACACTTTGCCAGAAGGTGAAATAATCCAGAGCATAAAGGATTGCTATTATATCAAGCTCAGAGCACAGACTTCTTACTGGGCCTTAGCTCTGGGAAACAGGGAATTTCCAAATATCTTGACATTGCATAAGACTTTTCCTATGTCTAGAGTGCACCCCCCTCTATCTCTACCACTTAGAATGCTCATCTTCACTTAACATTAGATTACCTTTTCCTTCCTCATGAAGTTTTCTTTGATTCTGCCACATATTAATATTTTCTCCTCAATCTTTCTGATATGGTAATATCAGAATGTGTGTGCATCTACTCCCACAGTAAAAAGTCAGTTCCTTAAGAATAAATATTTTCCAATTTGGAATTATGTTCAAAGGGCTATAAAACTGTGTATAAACTTTGATCCAGCAGTGTCTTTCCTGGGATGAATCCCAGAGATCATAAAAAAGGGAAAAGGACCCACATGAGCAAAAATGTTTGTAGCAGTCCTTTTTGTAGTGGGAAGGTACTGGAAATTGAATGGATGCCCAACAAAACTAGTACAACCAAAATAGGAAAGGAAAATAGAAAAATGAGAGTAATTCAAAGATAGTTTCTCTGATAAAAGCTTAATATATGGAATTGAACAAAATTTATAAAAATAAGAGCTATTTCTGCAGTTGACGGAGTCGAATATGAACAGGCAATTTTCAGAGAAGAAATCAAAGCTATTAGTAGTCACAAGAAAAAAATATTTTTAACTGTTTTTTTTCCCAGAGGCAATTGGGATTAAGTGACTTGCCCAGGGTCACACAGCTAGGAAGTGTTAAATGTTGAGACCAGATTTGAACTCAGGTCCTGCTGACTTCAGGGCTGGTGCTCTACCCACTGTGCCACCTTGTGCCCTGAAAAAAGTAATCATTTTAATCATTAATTAGTATAGAAAATGCATGTTAAAATAACTCTGACTCATCACCTTACACATATTAGATTGCCTAATGAGAGAAAAACAAAGTAGCAGATGCTGGAATGGATTTGGAAAGCAAAGTGACACTAATTCATCTTTGGTATGCACGGTGTGATTTGTTTTATTCCACAGTTTCACTGCTAGTTGTATTTCCCAAAGAAAATTTATTTATTCATTTACTTTTTATTTTTATTATTTATTTTTTTAAAATTAAAGCTTTGTATTTGCAAAACATTTGCATGGGTAATTTTTCAACATTGACCCTGGCAAAACTTTCTGTTCCAAATTTTTCCCTCCTTCCCCAACCCCTTCCCCTGGATGGCAGGTAGTCCAATACATGTTAACTATGCTAAAATATATGATAAATTCAATATATGTATACATATTTATGCAGTTATCTTGTTGCACAAGAAAAATGGGATCTACAAAGAAAAAAAATCTGAGAAGGAAAATAAAATGCAAGCAAACATCAACAGAAAATGTGAAAATGCTATGTTGTGGTCCAGACTCAGATCCCACAGGCCTCTCTCTGTGTGTAGATGGCTTTCTTCATCACTGAACAATTGGAACTGGTTTGAAACATCTCATTGTTGAAGAGAACCATGTCCTTCAGAATTGATCATTGTATAATCTTGTTGCCATGTATAATGAATGATCTGGTTTTGCTCATTTACTCAGCATCAGTTCATGCAAGTTTCTCTAGGCCTCTCTGAAATCATCCTGCTGGTTGTTTCTTACAGAAAAATAATATTCCATAAAATTCATATACTATAATTTATTCAGGCATTTTTCAACTGATGGGCATCCCTTCAGTTTCCAGTTTTTAGCCACTACAAAATGGGCTGCTACCAACATTTTTGCACGTTTCCCAAAGATATTTTTTAAAAAATTGGAAAGGACATGTTTGCATACAAATATTCATGGCAGCTCTTTTTTTTTTTTGTGGTGACAAAGAATTAGATATCAAAGGAATGACTAAATAAGTTGTTGTATAAGATTAGGGTGGAATACTATTGTATTATCAAAAATATTGAAGAAGATGATTTTAGAAAAACCTGGGAAGACATATTAATTAGTTCAAATTAAAGTACAGTAAAGTGGGCAGATCTGCAGAACATTGTATACATTAATAGCAATACTGCAAAGCTAAGTAACTATGGAAGACTTATCTATGTTGATCAAGACAATGATCCAAGATAACTCCAAAGGTCCTATGATAAAAAAATGTTACTTACCTCCATAGAGAGGGAACTGATGAACTCTGAATGCATATTAAAACATACTTTTAAAACTTTCTTTCATTTATTTTCTCTTTTTTTGTAACATGGCTAAGTTGGAAATATTTTGTATGATTTCCCAAGTATAATCAATATCAAATAATTGCTTTCTCAAGGAAGGGAGAGGGACTGGAGAGAAATAATTTAAAATGCATTTTTTAAAAAAAAATGAGTATTAGAATTTTTTACATATACTTCAAAATATTTAACTAGCTAAATAAAATATATTAAAAAGAAAACAAGGTCATGGCATAAATATTAAAATGTCAATGAAATTATTTTTAAATTAAAAAATAAAGAATTGAATTGAATCTACCAAAATTCATTATTTAAATAGAGTATCAAAAATTTCTGGTATATTTTATCCTCCAGACAAAGGCATGGGTAACCTACATTTAAGATGATACTTCCCATTTGTCCACCAATGACCTGATAGTTCTACATTTTTTTCTCCTTATGCATTCAGATGCTGTTAGTGCAATCTTATGCAATTGCTAGCAATCTATGGTACTTAGCAAGCCCCAATTTTGGTATATATTGCTTCTTTACTAAATCATACATGCTCTTAAGTTTCACCAATCATTCTCTCATAAGACCTTAATTACAGAGAAGATGTAAAGGAAGATCATAATGCTAAACTTTTTCTTGAATTCTAAATATACTTTTCTCTTTTTTGCACTGAGCAGTGATAGTTCATAGTATAGTTTGCTCTCACCATAAATGTGAAGGGATAACTAAAATGCCTGTTATAAACAATGACGGTTTTAACCAGTTGTCAGGTCTCTAGAAGTTCATATGGTTACAGAGTTAGTTTATCCTCTACCATAGCAATTTGAAGCTCTCCCGGTTGTTGCTTGTTATGTTAATAGAGATTAAAGTTAGAATACATAGATGTATCTCAGAGTTAGAATTCTGAGAATATTTAATGACTCTTCTGGGAGATTAACCTAAGTATAAGATTCTAGATATGGCATGATTCCATCCAGTGAATTCATCTTTGAGTAATTTGCTTGCTATCCTTATTTTATTTTCCACCCACTTTCCTCATATCACAGATGAGGGATTTATTGCCTATGCCAGCTTTTAATAGGTGTGTGTTTTTTATATTTCATGGAGGAATACCCAGGTTTTTAGCATTTTTCAAACCAAACTGAACTTTAGTGAGTTATAAATAATCAAATCAATCTAAAGGATCATATAAAATAGTTCCTATCTCTCCATCCCCAATAGGCCAGTTAAATTAATTGTCCTAAAACTATTAATAAATTCTTGTTGAGTGGCAGCTAGTTGATGCAGCAGATAGAACACCAGCCCTGAAGTCAGGAGGATCTGAATTCAAATCTGGCCTCAGACACTTAACACTTCCTAGCTGTGTGACCCTGAGCAAGTTACTCAACCCCAATTTCCTCAGCAAAATAAATTAAAATAAAACAAAACAAGAACAAGGACAACAACAACAAAACAAAACAAAAAACTAAATGCTTGTTGAATTAAATCCTTCAATGTTATCTATCAGATCAAAGTCAAATGGCCCTGTATGGTAATGCCAGCTCTCATTTAATTTCTGTAATCTTATTTCCCACTTCTCTCCATAATAAAACCTCTAATCTCATTTTGCAAGGCAAATCTTCTGCTTCACTGAGGCTATTTTTCTTAGTATAATTTTATCTCTGCACTTTTTTGTTCTTGATCAGCATGCTCATTCTTGCTTTTACCCCTTTCAACAATGGTATTCACTTAGTCAAAGATTAATGTAGTTGACTGACATTTGACACTTAACAAATTATGTGACACTGGGAAAATCGCTTCACCTGGATAGCTCATCTGGGAGTTTCTTCATCTGTATAATGAAGGTTTGCACTAGATAACCTCTATAGTGTCTTTAAGCCCCATCATTCATTCCATTTCTGCTCATTTTTCAAGGCTGAGAATATTCCATTTTCTTTGTGAAGTTTTCTTTGATTATTGTCCCATGGACTGTTTACCCTTTTTTGAAGTCCTTTAGCACTTTTTAATGATAGTACATAACTTAGTACCTTATTATATCCCACTTTATTCTATAATTATTTCACAGTTGTAATTCTCTTTTCATTCAGGAGTATTCTGTGTACCTTCAAGGTAGACACCTCATTTTATTCTTCTCATGGATCCTTTAAGGATGTTGTAAGCACAGAACAGGCATTCAATAGATATACATATTGATTGACTAATAAACTAATTTTAACTCTCCATAGATGCTCTGAAGAAATAGCCTTTAATGCTTGAAAAATGACCTGTCTTCAATCAACATGTGGATTATTTTTTACACTTACATGAAAAACTTGGCAACAGTTTAAGAATCTATGTCATAATTACACTATAAATTACAAATGAGTTGATATTAGATCCTGCCTTCATTCAAGTCATTGGTAAAAGTATTAAACAACACAGGTCTGAGGAGACATTTCCCTCCAAATTGACAATTTGCAATTAATGACTATTTTTGGTCTTACCATTCACATAGTGCCTCAGTATCCCTAATAGTACTATCTTCTGGACTAGATTTCTGTATCTTGTCTTCAAGAAAATTGAGGGGGCGTTTTCTGTCACCTTGTATTATCGATATCTCTGTTCTCAATTTATATGAATAATTGAGGATTGAGTTCATAGGAATACTACTTAAAAATCATAGAAAGATAAACCATTAGAGTCAGAAACAAAGTTTCTCATTGATCCCCATCATTTTACAGATGAGAAAAATGAGTTCAAGAGAAATAATTAATTCAGTTGATAAAGCATTTTACTCCATGACTTCTATATTCAAAACACTCTGCAAGATGCTACTGAAACAATAAAAAATAAGAATATTTGACAAGGAGAAACATATTTTCTTTTCTTTTTTTATTAAAGCTTTTTCTTTGCAAAACATATGCATGGGTAATTTTCCCACACTGACCCTTGCAAAGCTTTCTGTTATAAATTTTTCCCTCTTTCCCCCCAACCCCTCTCCTAGATGGCAGGAAATCTAATACATGTAAATTATTTTAAAATACTTGACAAATAAAATATGTGTATACATTATGCAGTTATCTTGCTGTACAAGAGAAATCAGATCTATAAGAAAAACAGAAAAAAAAATCTGAGAAGGAAAACATAATGCAAGCAAACATCAATAGAGAGTGTGAAAATGCTATGTTATTGTGCATAGTCAGATCCCACAGGCCTCTCCCTGGGTGTATATGGCTTTGTTCATCACTGAACACCTGGAACTGGTTTGAAACATCTTGTTGGAGAGAATCATGTCCATTAAAATTGATCATCGTATAGTCTTGTTGTTGTGTATAATGATCTTCTGGTTCTGCTCATTTCACTCAGCATCAGTTCATGCAAGTCTCTGAAGGCCTCTCTGAAATCACCCTGCTGGTTGTTTCTTACAGAACAATAATATTCCATGATATTCACATACCATAGTTTATTCAGCCATTCCCCATTCTTTCAACTAATCCCCATGTAGAATGAATTCTTCATTGAATTTCATAAAAACTAAACATGGCTCTCTATTGTCTCAGAATCCTAAAGTAAATAAGGGAATGTAGCTGCCCACTGCAGTGTCTTTTCTTGTATCCTCCCAAAAGATGAAGAGTATACCTTTGCAACTTTGTCATTGTCCCTGCTATTATGTGAAAAAGTAAGAGATATCCTCTTTTCTCAAAGTTGTATCAGAGAGAAATAGTACTAAAATAGAAAGCAAATACTCCTGCTTATTTTTCTGCTTAATCTACTAAATTGTGTTGGCTTTTATATGACTCTATAAAAACTCAAAAAATCTTTCTTAAAAAGGATCAAAGAACAAAGTATAGTGGAAAAAACATGAAACAATGTCAAAAGACCTAAATTCTATTGTTTTTTTGTCTCTCATATTTTCCTCATGTTCTTGAGAAAATAAAATATAGGAGGGGTGGAGCCAAGATGGCAGAGTGCAGACAAGACTTTCTCTGACCTCTTCTGACCTTCCTTCAAAACAATAGCAGATTAAGCCTCTGAATTGATTTTGGAGTCAAGGAATCCACAATTATTTGGAGTACAATACACTCCCAGAAGAAGTTACCTTAGAGGAGCTTCAGAACAGGTCTGTTTCAATTGGGCAGGGGGTCAGTTGCCAAGCTCAGATGGCTACTCTGGGAGACAGGGCAGGAAGCTGGCTGAACTCAGTGGCATATTATAAGCACCTGGAAAGTTTCTGTGAGACTCTTAGGCCACTCTGCCCTGCTTGCAGTAGGTGCTTTGGCAGATCTGCCTTTTGTAAAAGGTAGATTGTAACCCACTGCAAATGCTGGACCTAGCCTGGATGGCCCATCACCAGAAGTCAATCAGCCGAACTGCCCTAGGGCAAATTAAAGCAGCTGCAGCTCCTCTGCTTTGAACAGACCTCAATCTTTTAAAAAAAATGAATAAAAAATAAAAAAAAGAACTCTCACCATAGACAGCTTTTATGCAGAGAGAGAAGAACAGACCTCAGATCCTGAGGTTCATAAAAGTAAAGCAACTCCAGAGAAAGCCACAAAAGGAGACATGACTTGGTCCCCACTTCACAAGGCTCATCTGGAAGACTGCATAAAGAATCTCAAAAGAGAGTTAGAAGAAAAATGGGGAAATGAATTGAGATCAGTGCAAGAAGGATATAATGCCCTCCAAAAGAGATATGAAAAAGACACCAATTCACTGAAAAACAAAATTGGTGAAATGGAAAAAGTCACCAATTCACTGGAAGACAAAATTCCAACTGTGATTTTGTGAGACTGGGGCTATTCTAATTACATATTCTAATTGGTGGCTATGAAGATGTCAAAATGAAGAGCATGGCTTATGGAAGTATGAAGGGCTTAACAGAACATAAATAACTCTTTCACCAGTAGAAGTACAAAATTATAAATTTGGATGAAGAAAACTATTAAAAAAGTAATATTTTAAAAAATTCATGCTAAATAATTATTTTTTATTGTTAATTTGGTCTGGATCTATGATTTTATAAGTATATGTATGAAACAGAAAAAAATAAGAGGTAGTTTCTTTTCTCATAAATGTATCAAAGAGAAATAGCATTATAATAGGAAGCAGGCAACCTCAATCATTCTGCATAGCCTGCCAATGTAGAAATTCTCTCCTCTGATACAAAATAATAAACATGTATAACTTATAGTGTTAAAGCTATAAGGGTAATAGAGATGTTAAGTTGTTTATGTAACACTGCCAGTTTATGTCAGGATTTGACTTCAAAGCATCTTAATTCCAAGGTAAGTCTTCTATCAACTACTTCACTGCTTCTCTGGGATCCTAATATGTGATATGAATTTGGATTAAGCAATGATAAGAGGAATGTTTTTGATTATTCCAAAAGATATAAAATAGAAAGAAAGTAAAGAACAACATGGAATGCCTTTTTAAAGGAAATGATTATGGCTAAAAGCATTATGGGCACTTCTAGCATTAACCAGTGGTTATCACATTTCATCAGTTTCCACTCTAGACAATATACAGCTTTGTTGTAATTGGAAACAGCATGCACTAACAGAGATCATGACCTGGCTCTTAGGTATCATTTGAACTCTGAATTTAGCATTTCATCCACTATGCAACCTTGATTCTTTGCAGAAAATATGTCAACTCTGTGAAAGAAGCCAATTATTGGAAACTATAGGAAACATGCCAAAAGGAGTTTCATATTTAATTTTCTAGAAGCAGTATTTCTAAGTTCTATGCACATTAGCAATAATGCTATATAGTCACAGTAAGCCTGTAATTTGGTAATTTTATTTGGTACTAAGCTCAGCACATATATCTGAATCTTAAAACCAGGAGAGCTGCTGTGCTCTTAGAAGTAAAACATTTCTCTGTTGGGTAAAGCTTATATTCCAGATTGGATAATTTGGTTTTCTGGAGTAGTTCTACCTCCTATTGAGGAGAGAATCTTTTATTTGTTACTTCACTTTTCCAACCAAAGCCAATAATAATTAAATAATATAAAAAGACGGTTAAATAGGAAACAAAAATAAAGTTATTTGCCATATGTAGGCCTGTTATATAAAGCTAACTTTCAAAGAGGAGATATATTTTTCATTTCTGACAAGGGAAAAATGTATTCAAGGCTCTGGGAAAAAAACACAAAACATGTAAAAAAAAAATGTCAGTATTTGACACTTTATCCATTTTGTTTAGAATAATTTTATAATTGAAATGTATTTTATAATAGATTTTTTTGAATTTTCCTCACAGTATTCAGCCTATCTGACCCAAATGATTAGATAAAAAATATTTCTTAGCCATCTTTCTATAAAGCAAATTCCAAGTTATCCATAGGCAAACAAATATTTTATGTATTGTTTGATGTGTATTATTATATCTTGAAAATATTTTATTCAGGAGTTCACATTCTGATCACCTGAGGAGATTTGTAGAGTGTGTGATAATGACCTATATAAGAATGGGACAGAGACAGATAGTATGAATATGTAACATGTGGGATAGTGGATAGTATGTTAGACTTTGAGTCAGGAAAACTTGATTGCAAATCCTACATTAGACATTTATTAAATGTGTAAACCTCCCCAAGTCACTTAATCTCTTTTTGGCCTTATGCAAAATGGAAATAATAGGATATATTCTCCAAGGATATATGTACACATATATACATACATAAATGCATATATATAGACTTATATAAGTATATATGTTTCATATGCCTATCTGTGTTTATATGACGTCTTGCAGAATAGGTGTTATTATGCCATATTTATGTTTTTATGTTCATGTGTGTATGTGTGAGTGAGTGAGTGTTTGTGTATGAAGGGGAAAAGAGAGAGAGAAAGAAAGCCAGAGACAGAGAGATTCACAATGAGAAAGAGAAAGACAAAGAGAGACGGAGATAGACAGACAAAGATAGGGAGAAAGAAAGAGAGAGACAAAGACAGAGAAAGAAAGAGACATAAAGACAGACACAGAAATAAAGAGACAAGAGAGAGAGGCAGACATAGACACAGGCACACACACACACAGACAGACACATAGAGAGAGACAGACAAATAGACAGAGATAAAAACAGAGAGAGAGGGAGAGAGACAGAGACTGAGACTGAGAGAGCTTGCAAAACCTTAAATGCTACATAATTATTAGCTATGATTATTTTTGATTAGAGAATTGGACTTAAATTTCAGATAATTTGGTTTTTCATCTCACTGCTTAAAACTTTCTAAATACATGATTCCATTTATGACCCCATAAGTAATTTCTCAGGGTCTTTGTTTCTTCATCTGAAAAATGGGATTAATAAAACCATTAGCACCTATTTCACAAGGCTACTGAATTGTTTCAGCTTAAATAACTATGCAAACTTTAAAGTGCTATTTCGTATCAATTATTATTAAGGTGAATCCTTATTTTATAGCCATCAATTTCATTACCTAATAGTATAGGGTTTTTTGGTTTCTTTTGGAGGGGGGAGGGATTTCATTTATGAGTCAATTAAGTTTTTAACCAATAAAATAGCAAGTATAGGACCCTAAACTTGAGGGAATATAAAATGAATAAATGAATGAATGAATGAATAAGCAAAAAAATACATAGAGAAATAAGAATAGATTGATGTGATAGAATTCTCTACTTAACATCATTGTTATAAATAACAGTACACTTTACAAATGCTATATTATTTAATTTTTCAAGGAGATACTATTTTTATGTCTATTTTACAGATGAGGAGAGTGGAGCTAAAAGAGATTGTCACACACTTAGATAAGTGTCTGAAGGTGGATTTGAGTCAGGTTCTCTTAACTTCAACTCCAGTGCTCTATAGATTACAGACATCTTATGGATTGCTTAGACCAACATTTCCATCTATTAAACCACATCTTGTAGATAATCATAAATTTTACTTTGAAAATATTCTACAAAGAATACCATCATTGGCAACATGTGAAATTTTTTATTTTAAAAAATGTTTTATTGATTTTTTCCTCTTTCACTCTCACTTCCCAATGTTTCTGTTCCTCTCTCAATAACTTGTAACAAATAAATGAAATCATACCAAAAAAATGCAATTGTCTTTTATGAAAATGTGTAGTTCATTTTGCACTCCTAGCCTATCACTTCTCTGCCAAAATGCAAGAGGAGGTATGCTCTAACTTCAGTCTTCTGAACTTATGCAATTTTGAATTATTGAATATTATAAATTTGTTTTTGTTTTTAGTTTTTATTATTTTATGCTGTTACTTCATACCAACTTTCCCAAGTTTCTCTGAATTTTTATATTCATAACTCTTTAATGTTCCATTTCATACAAACAAAATAATTTTTTAAACCATTTCCCAAATCATGGGCACCCACTTTGCTTCCTTCTCTTTGGTACAACCAAAAATGTTGCTACAAATATTTTTAAATATAAGGGATCTTGGTCTCCATTTTCTACTTTTGTGGAACATTTAGAAAAAAAATAAAAGAAGTGCAACTACCTTTACACCAAGGACATTAATTTGTTTCTCTGTGTTATCCTTCAATCCTGGAAAAATTTTGGTGCTATCTTTTTTGACACAAATTACAAATTTTTTGACTTCCTATGTGGTCCTTCAAAGCCACTAAGATTGCTGTGACTAATTGAATACACCTCAACAACAGGGCAATAGAATAATAGATTTAAAGGTGGAATTGATCTCAGAGTTTAACCAAGTCCATTTCCCTCATTTTACATATTAAGTAATTGAAACCTATACCACAATTTTCTGTCTGCCTCCATTGAAGTCTTGTGCACTTGAAAGAATTATTTTCTGCAGTGAAATTCTCTATACAACTAGCCCCCAAAGGGCAAAAAGAAAATGGCAAAATTAATAATAGCAACTTAGTAATAATTATGAGGCTTATTGTTGAGATGGTAATGGGGTTTAATCAAGGACATGCATCCTTGTTTCATTAAAACTCAAAAAAGGAAAATTGTATTTTGTCCATTTTAAGAAATTACCTGCATTACTTTTCTTTTAATTTGGCGATTTTAACATTAAAATTTTGGGGAGATATCAGGGATGCTGGTATAACACATTCATTAAGAACTGAGTAAAGTCAGTTGTACTCCCAGCATTTCTGTCTGCTTTGCTGCTAATCCATTGTTATTCTGGTGTGCCTTTCATGTATATAGTCTCATTTAAAGAGTCAGACTAATGCAGAAGTAATTGCTCAGGTCAGACAGCTAATGAGAGGTATTGCCAGACTCACGGCCCCAGTAAAAATGCTTTGTGCATATGAAGTGAGAAAAATAAAATGGTCTTTCCCATTAGAAATAAGGATGTATTGGCTGGTCATAGGAAATATGACTATGTCTCTGCTTTCTCTAGGAAGACAGTAAATATCAAGAGGAATTTTGTGTCACTCATTTATTGGAAGCTAGTCAACAATAACTCTGTGATCCCTGGGTCTGATGAAACTGACATTATTTAAATGATTAGATCGTTTCACTGGTTTCTATGTGCTTTTTAAAAATGAGTATCCAGATCATTTATTCCAAATACTTATATGATCAAAACTAATAATTTTACTAGTTAGCAAACAGAAAATGTCTGAGACCCTTACTAGTGTCTACAAAATTCTACTTTATTGCAAATGGAAGTAACAAATTTTATTCATATCATCCACTCAGCATTCCTAGTAATATTAAATGTATATAACTTTCTTCTGACTAGATGTTTTTAGATTAAACTAAGATATATTTTTGACTATAACTTACCAAGAATTTGCAAACATTTCTCCACACATTACATTTTTACAAAACCCTTAGAGCTTATAAGAATCTATTATATTGAATATGCAGTAAGATAGGGACCTGAGATTTCACTCTTATTAGGGAACTCTTTCATCACCATATTCTTCCTAGTATACAGGTTGGTGACTGTTGTCCCACTTGTAGTATTTTTTTGCCTACAGTACTAAAAGATTAATTTATTTGCCCAGAGTCTTATATCTAGTACATATCAGGTGTGTGAAATATAAAGAAAATATATTGGATATCTATTATTTTAAATATTACTAGAAACAGAAAGAAGAGATAGGAAAGAATAAGGTCAGAAAACAGGCTACCAATCTAGCTGGGATTATTTCTAGGACACTAAGCAGAATTTTAAAAAATATAGATAGCCAAGAGATATTATGATTTCTATGGAAAATCTATTCTAACTTCCAACTAATTGGTAAGATCTGGGACCACCTTCTCCCCTTCTCTTCCAGATATATAATGCAACATATAATTATCAAGAGTCCCATTTGATAAGGGTTATAAGACAGGTACAGTTGATTAAAACTGGGTTGGAGGACCAGAAAGGTCTTTAAAAGTAGTGATTCCTCCCCTCCTCCCCCAGATCTATAAGGGGAAAGGGGAGTTTTGTTTTTATAAGACAAGAAAAGGATTTATGAGTGTAATAATATTATATCATATGATATTTTGATAACTTGGTGGATTTATGATCTCAGTCACATGAATACTTCCTTTGGCAATATTAATCTCCACTCACCTCTACACCTCTTATTTTATGCCTTTGTCATCTGTGTTCTTTTCTAAATCCTTTACAAGTGCTTCATCTAATAAAGTGGGATTATTTCCTCTAGAGCTTGTGATTTGTTGATAATGATGTGACCAGCAAGATATTCAAGTAGTAGCTTTCTGCAGTTTCTTCAATCCCAAAACTTCAAAAGAAAGAATCAGACAGAGTAATTATAGCTGATTCTACAACACAGGAAGAAAGAACTCTTTACCACACAGGTAAAAACTGCTTGAGGTAACTCTAGAAAATACTAATACTTACAGCCCTTACCAAGAATTCCTACTCTCAATTAAATCCATACATCTGCTATCCCTGTCATAACTAATACAAAAACACAAGCTTTTAAATGATATCTTGCCCTGGGAATTCCTCATGACAATGAATACAACTTCTCCTTATACTTTCATGAGTGGCAAACATTCATTCTTCTAGGGCTCTGAAAGAAAGGAGGGAAGAAAATGAAAAATAACTTAAATGATATACACACGTCTGGGTACATATATATATATATGTATATATGTATATATATACATATATATATATATATAAATGTATATATGCACACACAAATTGTTTTTTGTGGTGACAATATTGGAAATTCAGGGGATGCCATTAATTGGAGAATGGCTGAAGTAGTTGTGGCTCAGTATTGTGATGAAATACTAATTATAAAAAAATGGATGATTTCAGAAAAACCTAGACAGACTTATAGGAACTCATACAAAGTGAAGTGAACAGAATCAGGTGAACACTGTACAATGTAACAGATGATCAACTGTGAGAGACTTAGCTACTCTGATTAAGACAATGATGCAAGAAAATTCCAAAGCTACCTTGATGAAAAATGCTATTTACCTCTAGAGAGAGAACTGATGAACTTTGATTGCAAATTGAAGCATAAGCTTTTGCTTTCTTTATATTTCTTGATTTTTTTGGTAACATGGTTAATATAAATATATGCTTTACATAATGTCACATGTATAACAGATATCATTTAAAACCATCAGCAAGCATCGTATGTAATGGCAACAAACTAGAACCATTCCCAATAAGATCAAGAGTGAAACAAGGCTGCCCACTGTTATCACTACTATTCAATATTGTATTAGAAATGTTAGCTTTGGCAGTAAGAGAAGAAAAAGAGATTAAAGAAATTAGAGTAGGTCATGAGGAAACCAAATTATCCCTCTGTGCAGATGATATGATGATATACTTAGAAAACCCTAAAGACTCAACTAAAAAAAAAACTACTAGAAACAATTCACAATTTTAGCAAAGTTACAGGATAAAAAAAATAAATTCACAAAAATCATCAGCATTTTCATATATTACAACAAAATTCAACAGCAAGAGATACAAAAAGAAATTCCATTCAAAATAAATGTAGATAGTATAAAATATTTGCGAATCTATCTGCTGGGAAAGTCAGGAACTATATGAACAAAACTACAAAACACTTTCCACACAAATAAAATCAGACTTCATCAGTTGGAAAAATATCAAGTGCTCATGTGTAGGCTGAGCAAATATAATTAAAATGACAATGCTACCTAAATTAATCTACTTATTTATTGCCATAATAATCAAACTCCCAAGAAATTATTTTTCAGATCTAGAAAAAATAGCAAATTTCATCTGGAAGAACAAAAGGTCAAGAATTTCAAGGGAATTAATGAAAAAAAATTCTGATGAAAGTGTCCTAGTTGTGCCAGATCTAAAACTATATTATAAAGCAGTGATCATCAAAACCATTTGGTACTGGCTAAGAAATAGAGTAGTCTATCAGTGGGATTGGATAGGATCACAGGACAAAATAGGCAATAACTACAGCAATCTAGTGTTTGACAAAGCCAAAGACCCCAAGCTTTCAATGTAAAAACTCAGTATTTGATGAAAACTGCTGGGAAAATTGGAAACTAGTAGGGAAGAAATTAGAACTTGACCCACACCTAACACTACATACAAAGATAAGATCTAAATGGCTTCAAGATTTAGACATAAAGAGTGATATTATAAGCACGTTAGAGGAACATAGGATAGCTTACCTCTCAGATCTCTTCAGAAAAAAGAAGTGGAACTCATAATTGAACACCAGACAAAAAATTTTGATTATATCAAGTTAAAAAAATTTTTGTACAAACAAAACTAATGCAGACAAGATTAGGAGGTAACCAATAAATTGGGAAGCCATTTTTACCTTTAAAGGTTCTGATTAGGTAATTGACTCAAATTTATAAGAATTCAAGCCACTCTCCAATCAATAAATGGTCAAAGATTATGAACAGACAGTTTTCAGATGATGAAATTAAACTATTTCTAGTCATATGAAAAGGTTCTCCAAATCACTATTGATCAGAAAAATGCTAATTAAGACAACTCTGAGCTACCACTACACACCTATCAGATTGGCTAATATGACAGGAAAAGATAATGATGAATGTTGGAGGAGATGTGGGAAACCTGGAACACTGATACATTGTTGGTGGAACTGTGAACAAATTCAACTCTTCTGGAGAGCAATTTGAAACTATGCTCAAAACATTATATATTCCTCTTCTCAACCAAGGGAGAATTGTCAGTCTCATTGAAGGGGAAATAATATAGCAAGTTGGTAATAGAGAAAACGTACATGTTAACTCCTTCTCTATTTAGGAACCACTCTCTGATGGAAATCTCAAAGTGTATGACTTTTATTTTTTCTTAAAAACCCCAAACCATAAGACTATGGATTCAAACTCAAGTATTCTGATACCTAATTCAATTCAAACTAGTACTTTCCCCTCCCAAAACTTACAAACCAATAGCAAAGGCCAATTTTAACATCTGAGTTCATTATTATGGAATTATTCATTCAATAAAGTATCAAAACTAACAAAAAGTTTTCATTTCAGTGGCAAAGGATCTAAAGCAAATCTCAGTTTTCTTTTTAATTCTCCAATTTGAGTGAGTTCTTAATTTATTTTAAATAAAATAACCTTATTTGGGGAATGGCAATCTTGTCCCTTTCTATACAAGTACTTTAAAATAGAAACACAACTTTATATCATTGTAGTTGACTAGCCCTTTTCTTTCTCAATTTTATAATGAAAAGTATAGCCTAAAATCATAGCAAAAGACATTAAGCTCAAGGATAATTTATTGCAAAACCTGTTCCACCAAGATATGCTTATATGTGTTTGATAAAATGTCATATTTACACATAGGATATATCATTTGCTATTTCAGATGTTACATGGTATGTCCTGTTTATCATTAGTCATTTCTTTCAAGTCATGGTGTAACTATTTGCCTTTCCTCAGAAAGGGAATTTTTGATAGAGAAATTAGAATTTGTTCATCTCATTATGTCTAAATTTTACATATACTTCCACAGTTTTTAGTTGCTTGGAAAGCTAGGATTAGGCAATTCATTCAAGTATCACACAGTACATTCTTAATAGAAGAGTTATAGTAATATTTTTAAAGGCAGCTCAAAATGTGACATATGCAATCTAAAAGATTCATGTACAGAGGATTTAGCTAAATTGCTTTATTGTTTTTAACCAAGTTTTCTTTTAATGGAAACAATTATGAATTTACTATTTTTGCAATGTTTGCTAATAAATATACTAAACTCTCTGTACCATGATGCTTACATTCAGCAAGTTACCAAAAACAAAAAACAGAATTTCTCAAAGAAAGGAAACTGTGAGTTATAATATCTCTATTCTGGTTTAAGGAGCAGCAATGCTTTGGGTTCATGATTTAGGGAAAAAAACCAGAATAATGAATATAGAGATGTTTTTATTGATGAGTTCAGGCATGCTTTATTAAAATGGCAATCAAGAACTATTCTGCTAATTACTGTAAGGATAACAGCTATTCTTTGGCAGAATAACTTGGGATTATTTACACATCTCAGCTTCAATAAGGAAAGAACCAGACAGTGCAGGTTTCTGTAAGATACTGAATATGGTTCACATTCCCAAAGAGGAAACAGAGTGTCTTTATGAACAGTGGAATGAAATTTTCAACCAAAAGCAGGTCAGGAAGCTTTTTGATTTCCATAGCTTTATAATCACATTGCACAATACAATTTTGTTTTACAAAGCACTTGTTTTATAGACATCAATATTATCTCTACAACTATATTGTATCTTCCTAAAACCTGTTGTGTCTTCTTAGAGTTGTGTCTTCCATAAAACGTGGCATGATCATTACAGGAATCATATTTACTATTTTGTTTTTTAAATAGATTTTATTTCTTAAAGCTTTTGTTTTTATATTACCTAGATTTCCTATGTATCCATCCTCATCTAGTTCCCAAAGAGCCATCCCTTGCAATGAAGAGGTTTTTTTTTTAAGATGAAAAAAGCAATAAAAATTGATAAAATTGATCAATACATTAAAAAAAAACTGATGTTATATTTAATGTTGTCTCACCTCCAATTCCCACAAAAGTATAAGAGTAATGTGTATTCTAATATTTCTTCTTTGGGATAGACCTTGATCTTTATAATTTTTTTTAAAGAAAAATTCTGCTTTCTTTTGTTTGGAGGTGAGCAAAATAGTTAAAGGGAAAAAAGAAACTTTTATTCATTGTTATCTAAAGTTTGATTATATGAGATGACTGCCCAAGTGGAAAGAATGCCATCTAAATCTTTATCAATTAATAAATGAATACATTTAAGTTGTATGCTCTGTACTAATTGAAATTATTCCTTTGTCTTTTATGTTACCCTGTGTAGAAATCTTACACTGTAGGGAATTTATAACATATGTAAAATGCCTTAGCAGTTAAAGTGCTATAGAAATGTCAGTTATTATTGGTGTTGTTAGTATTAAGACAGCTAGCTAGTGAGATAGATAGAATGCCCAACCTGGAATCAGGAAGACTCATTAGCTTGAGTTCAAATCTCTCCTAAGAAACTTGCTAGCTCTTTGTGATGCTGTTTGTCTCAGTTTCCTTATCTGTAAATTGAATTAGAGAAGGAAATGGCAAACTGTTCTATCATTTCTTCTAAGAAAACTCCAAATGGGATTATGAAAAGTCATACAAGGCTTAAAAACAACCAAACTGCAACAACCATTACTATGATCACTCTTGTCTTATTTTCATAATTTTTAATCGTCCTCAAATAGAAATGACCAAAGATCAAAGGTATTATTCTTGTATGTGTAATGTTAGCATTATCATCATAATTTTCATCAAAATTATCATTATTTCAATTGAGAATAGCCTAGAGATATGTATGTATGTATGTATATGGGTGTATACATATATGTTTAAACAAAAATATGCAATATTTAATCTATAACAGTAAGATTATGAAGATTTTAATCAACAAATAATTATTAAGATATATGTATGCCTATATATATGTGGAAAGAGGGAGGGAGGGAGATAGAGATAGAGAGAGAGAGAAAGAGAGAGAGAGAGAGACAGAAAGAGAGACAGAGAGAAAGAGAGACAGAGAGACAGAGAGAGACAGAGAGAGACAGAGAGAGTATGCTACATGACAGGGATACAAATAAAAAAGATGAAACAACCCTTGCTTGCAAGAAGCAAATGCACACACACATATATATACACACACACACACATATATATATATATGTAGCATAAATAGAAATTAATATAAAACATTAGAGACAAGCCACTAGCACTTTGGAGTAGATTATAGGAATAGCTTCCTAGTAGGTGTTGAGTGAATTGAATCTTGAAGGAAGAGAGAGATTCTAAGGGGAGGAAGTGAAAAGGGAGTGCATTTTTAGACAATGGAAATTAGTGCCCAAGTCTTATGAATGGAAAATGGAGTGCCATGAATTAAAAGCAAATATGTGGATAGTTTGGCTGCTTCAGAGAGTGAAGGAGATGGAATAATATCCAAGAGTCTGGAATGGTATTTTGAATACAGGTTGTAAAGGATTTTAAAAGCCAAATACAATTTTTTTTTTCCCATTTCATTGTATTGCATTTTTTTCTTGAGGAAATGCAGGACCATTGGAGTGAATGAAGAGAGGAAAGACATAGTGACATCCACTGCTCAAAGAAAAGACTTTTGCTCTCTCCATAGAGGATGATCTACCCATTTTAAGAGTTATAAATTTTTTATAAGTTTTTTATAAGTAAGATATGATAAGTTTAAAATAGTTTATATATGTATAAGTTTACTATAGAACTAAATCCCTTTTAGCCAAATTAAAAGATAAGCTAAGTATCCTGAAAAATATTAGAGAAAGCAAGAAAAATGTGTAATCTGTTCAAAGGTAATATTATGTTTTGAGAAAAGCTTCTTTTACCACTAGATTACAGAAAGGAACTATTGGACATATTTTGGAGCATAGGAACAGTTACATTCCATTTTGAATAAGATATACCCATTTAACTGCAATTTGTTCCCCAGTATAAAAAAATACAACATGAAGTAGGTATTTATTAGTGTTTATTCTTTTATGTCTCAATACAAGGAATATATTGTAAATTGGAAAGAGCCAATATTCTTTTGTGAGTACTCTAGGGAAAATTAACACTATGAGGTACATTTTTTCTTGTAAAGGCATTTTAGGCTATTCAGCTAAGAGAGCATGTTTCAAATGTTTCAATACAAGGATATATAATTTAAGCAGGGTGAGATACTTTGTACACACAGACAAAGACTTAAATATCTCCACACTTCAGTAGGTTGTCTTTGTGGATTGGCATGTAATAAAAAAAATTACCCAGTGACCAGCAATTGGGAGAAGTGGTAGCTTCTCAAAATCCTAAAACTACAGCTTTTCAAAAGATCTTACAGATCAAATAATCTAATTTAGCTAATACCTGACAATGAATTTAGTTTTCAGTATTCCCAACAATTAAACAATCTTTAACCTTACCTTCCATTTTGATTTTCCATTGTTTTTTTTGTTTGTTTGTTTGTTTTTTTTTATTACAGCTTACCAACATATTACTTATCCTGTTATCTTAACCTCATTCTGAGTCACAATCCTTTTCTTTTCGTGGTGTATCTTAATCTTTATATATTTAATAGTTTTCATTAATATTTCTAGTTCTTTGAGAAGCTTTGTAAAAAATGTCATATAATAATTTAAGGTGAATATATAAATGGTTTCTAGGGAAATATTTTCTAATTATTAGGAAATTGAAAATAAAATTGTTTATGTTTTTTTAAATAGCAGGTAATAGATCTCTCTCTCTCTCTCTCTTTCAGTGTGTGTGTGACTTTTTTCTCCTCCCTGGTTTTTTTTTT
>JAJPUD010017429.1:417-25939 GCA_023553655.1 Myrmecobius fasciatus | reverse complement strand
ATGTACATACTCCTTTATTAACTTTTTTAATCTGATTTAATTATTTTTATTCAATCTTTTTATTTGCAAAACCTATGCAAGGGTATGTTTTCAACACTGACCCTTGAAAAGCCTTCTGTTCCAAATGGCTTTCTTCATCACTAAACAATTGGAAGTGGTTTGAAACATCTCATTGTTGAAGAGTCATGTCCATCAGAATTTATCATTATATAATCCTGTTGTTGCCATGTATAATGATCTTCTGATTCTGCTCATTTCACTTATTGTCAGTCCATCAAAGCCTCTCCAGGCCTCTCTAAAACCATCCTGATGGTCGTTTATTACAAAAGAATAATATTTCATAACATTCATATACCATGATTTATTCAACCATTTTCCATTTGATGGCCATCCACTCAGCTTCCAATTCTTTGCCACTACAAAAAAGGGCTGCCAATCACATTTTTGCACATGTAGGACCCTTTTCCTCCTTTAAGATCTCTTTAGGATATAGGCCAAATAGAAACATTGCTGGGTCAAAGGGTATGGAAAGTTTGATAACTTTTTAAGTATAGTTCCAAATTGCTCTTCAGAATGGTTGGATTCTTTCACAGTTCCACCAACAATGCATCAGTCTCCTGGTTTTCCCAGATCCTCTCCAACATTCCTCATTATATTTTCCTGTCATCTTAGCCAATCTGTCAAGTGTGTGGTGGTACCTCAGAGGTGTCTGCATTTGCATTTCTCTGATCAATAGTATTTTGGAATAGCTTTTCATACGTCTAGAGATAGTTTTAGTTCCATTATCTAAAAATTGCCTATTCCTATCCTTTAACCATTTATTGATTAGTGAATGGCAAGAATTCTTTAAATTTGAGTCAATTTTATATATATTTACAAATGATACCTTTATCAGAACCTTAAATGTAAAACCCTTAAATGTAAAAATTATTTTCCAGTTTATTGCTTCCCTCCTTATCTTGTCTACATTAGGTTTGTTTGTACAAAAACTTTTTAACTTAATATAATCAAAATTATCTATCTGGTGTTCAGTTCAGTGTTCCAGCTCTTCTTTGGACATAAATTTCTTCTTTCTCCACAGGTCTGAGAGGTAAACTTCTCTATGTTCCTCTAATATGTTTATAAGATCACTCTTTATGTCTAAATCATGAGCCCATTCAGTTCTTATCTTGGTATGTGTTAGGTTTGGGTCAACCCCTAATTTCTTCCACACTAGTTTCCAATTTTCCCAGCAGTTTTTGTCAAATGGTGAGTACTTATCCCAGAAGCTGGGGTATTTGGGTTTATCAAACCCTAGATTGCTATAGCCATTGCCTAGTTTGTCCTGTGATCCTATCCTATGCCACTGATCGACTACCAGTATCAAATGGTTTTTCTGACCTCTGCTTTATAACATAGCTTTAGATCTGGTACAGCAAGGCCACCTTCATTGGCCTTTTTTTTTCATTAATTCCCTTGAAATTTTTGACCTTTTGTTCTTCCAAATGAACTTTGCTACTATTTTTTCTAGATCTGTAAAATAATTTCTTGGGAGTTTGATTGGTATGGCACTAAATAAGTAAATTAGTTTGGGTAGTATTGTCATTTTTATTATATTCGTTTGGCCTACCTATGAGCACTTGATGTTTTTCCAGTTGACTAGGTATGAATTTATTTGTGTGGAAAGTGTTTTGTAGTTTAGTTCGTAAAGTTCCTGACTTTTCCTTGGCAGATAGATTCCCAAATATTGAAAGTAATTTTAAATGGAATTTCTTTTTGTATCTCTTGCTGCTGAACTTTGCTGATGATTTAAGTGGATTTATTTTGAATTCTGCCACTTTGCTAAAGTTGTGAATTGTTTCTAGTAGTTTTTTGAGTCTCTAGGCTTCTCTAAGCATACAATCACATTATCTGAAAAGAGTAATAATTTGGTTTCCTCATGACCTACTCTAATTCCTTTGATCTATTTCTTCTCTTACTGGCAAAGCTAGAATTTCTTATACAATATTAAAGAGTAATGGTGACAGTGGGCAGCCCTGTTTCACTCCTGATTTTATTGGGAATGGTTCTAGTTTGTCTCCATTACATATGATGCTTGCTCATGATTTTAGGTAGATGCTACTAATCATTTTAAGGAAAAGCCCATTTATTCCTAGATTCTCTAGTGTTTTTAATAAAAGGGATGTTGGATTTTATCAAATCTTTTTCTGCATCTATTGAGATAATTGTATGATTTTTGTTAGTTGGTTATTAATATAATTGATTATGCTGATAGTTTTCCTAATATTGAACCAGCCTTGCATTCCTGGTATAAATCCTATTTTGTCATAGTGTATTTTCCTGGGGATGACTTTCTGTATTCTCATTGCTACTAACTTATTTAAAATTTTTGCATCAATATTCATTAGGGAAATTGGTCTATAGTTTTCTTTTTTTGTTTTCACCCTACCAGGTTTAGCTATCAGGACCATATCTGTGTAATGAAAGGAATTTGGTAGAACACCTTCTTTCCCTATTTTTTTCAAATAGTTTATATTATATTGGAGTTAATTGTTCTTTGAATGTTTGGTAGAATTCACATGTAAATCCATCTGACCCTGGAGATTTTTTCTTAGGTAGTTGGTTAATAGCTTGTTCTATTTCTTTTTCTAATATGGGGCTATTTAAATAATTTATTTCCTCTTCTGTTTACCTGGGCAAAACATATTTTTGTAGATATTCCTCCAATTCATTTAGATTATCAAATTTATTGGCATAAAGTTGAGCAAAGTAACTCCTAATTATTGTTCTAATTTTTTCTTCATTGGTAGAAATTTCTTTTTTTTTTCATTTTTAAGACTAACAATTTGTTTTCTTCTTTCCTTCTTCTAATTAAATTAACTAAAGGTTTATCTATTTCTTTTTTTTTTCATAAAGCCAACTCTAATTTTTATGTATTAATTAAATAGGTCCTTATTTTCAATTTTGTTAATCTCCCCATTTAGTTTCAGAATTTCAAATTTGATATTTAATTGAGGGTTTTTAATGTGTTCTTTTTCTAGCTTTTTTTAGTTTTAACCCCAATTCATTGATCTTCTCTTTCTCTATTTTATTAAAGTAAGCATCTAGAGATATAAAATTTCCTCTTATTACTGCTTTGGCTGTATCCCACAAATTTTGGTATGCTGGCTAATTATCATTCTCCTGGATGAAATTCATTGTGTCTGTGATTTGCTCTTTTACTCATTCATTTTTAGGATTAGATTATTTAATTTCCAACTAACTTTTGTTTTATTTTCTCCTGGCCTTATATTGCATGTGATTTCATTGCAGTATGACCTGGAAAAAATGCATTTACTATTTCTGTTTTTCTGAATTTGATTTTCAGCGTTTTAAGCCCTAATGCATGGTCAATTTTTATATAAGTTCCATGAACTGCTGAGAAAAAAATAAACTCCTTTTTGTCTCCATTCAATTTTCTCCAAATATCTGTCATACTTACTTTTTCTAACATACCTCCTTCATTTCTTTCTTATTTATGCTATGGTTCAATTTATCTAGTTCTGAGAGAGCAAGACTGAAATTCCCCCACTAGTGTAGTGTTGCTGTCTATTTCTTCTTGCATCTCTCTTAACTTCTCCTCTAGGAATTGGGATGCCATGCCATTTTGTGTACATATGTTTAGTAGTATTGATATTGCTTCATTATCTATGGTACCCTTTAGTAAAACATATTTTTCTTCCTTGTCCTTTTTAACTTTATCTTACTTTTATGTGATCTGAGATTAGGATTGTTACCCCTGCTTTGTTTTGTTCACCTGAAGCACAATGAATTCTGCTCCAGCCATTTACCTTCACTCTGTATGTATCACTATGCTTTAGATGTGTTTCTTGTAAGTAGCATATTGTAGGATTCTGCCTTTTAATCCATCTTGCTGTCTACTTCCATTTTCTGGGAGAGATCATTCCATTCACATTCACAGTTAAAATAACTAATTCTGTATTTCCTGCCATCTTATTTTCCCAAATTCATGTTTTTCTCTTTTTTTCCCTTCCCTCCTCCCAAGTATTTTACTTTTGATCACTACCTCTCTCAAACATTCCTCCTCCTTTAGAGTCCCTCCCACTTTTTTTTTTTACACATTTCCCCTAATTCTTCTATTTTCACTTCTATTAGTTTTTCCTTCTTTTCCCCTTTTCCCTTCCACTTCGCTATAAAGTGGGACAACCATCTCTGTGAAACCATAGATGTCTGATATTCTCTCAGAGCCAAATCTGATGAGAGTAAGATTCACACAATGCTCGCCCCCCTCCCTCCTTTCCCACAATTAAAATAGGTTTTCTTTGCCTCTTCATGAGATATAATTTCCCTTGTTTTACTTCTGTTTTCTGTTTCTTCCAGTATGATCCCTTTTCTAACTCTTATTCCTCTTTCTTATTATCACAATAAAATCTAATTCTACCCACATTCTCTATGTATTCCCATAACAGATATATACTTCTCAAGTGTGTTTTTTTTCTTTTTTTTTACCTTTTTATCCTTCGCTTGAGTTCTGTATTAGCAGATCGGATTTTTGTTCAGTTCAGGTCTTTTCATTAGAAATAGGTGAAATTCACCTTTATTATTAAAGTCCCATCTTCTTCCCTGAAAGAAAATGTGCATTCCAGCTGGATAGCTTTTTCTTGGCTGCAATCCAAGATCCTTTGCCTTTCAGAATATCAGATTCCAGGTCCTTCAATCTTTTAACGTGGAAGTTGATAAATCTTGGGTGATCCTAATTGTGGCTCCTAGTTTTTGAATTGTTTCTTTCTGACTAATATACTTTCCTTGGTGAGATGATTCTGAAGTTTAGCCACAACATTCATTGAAGATTTAATTTTGGGGTCTCTTTCGGGAGGTGATCAGTAAATTCTTTAGATGGCTACTTTACCTTCTGATTCAAAAACATCATGGCAGTTTTCTTTCATGATTTCCTGCAAGATAGCATCTAGGCCTAGGTTCCTGCTCTGTCTCCCTGTGCTGCTGTCTGGGCTTGGCAGACTGTCCCCCTGCTCGATTAAAACAGACCTGTTCTGAAGTTCTTTTAAGGTAATTTCTTCTGGGAATGTCTTGTACTCCAAATATTTGGAGGTGCTTTGACTCCAAAACCAGTTTAGAGGCTTAATCTGCTGTCAGTTTGAGAGAAGGTCAGAGGATGTCACAGAGAGTCCAATCTACTCTCTGCCACCTTTGTCCACCATTTCTAAAATATTATATATATATATATTTGAATATATATGTGTGTATGCATGTATATGCATATATATGTGTGTGTGTACATATGTACATAAATGTACATATACATATACATATATATACATATATACAATAAATTAAATATTTAATAAAATATTACCATAAATATTATAGCCAAATTTCAAGAACTCCCAGGTCAAGGAGAAAATATTGCAAATATTTATAAAGAAACATTGCAAGTATAATAGAACCACAGTCATGATAACACAAAATTTAGCAGCTTTTACCTTAAAGTGCAGAAAGGCTTGGGATATGACATTCCAAGAGCAATGGATCTAGGATTATAACCAAGAATCATGTATCCAGGAAAATTGAGTATAATTTTTCAGAAGAAAATGTCATTCAACGAAATAGTTGATTTTCAAGCATTCATGATGAAAAGAACAAAGCTGAATGGAAAATTAAATTTTCAGATAGAGGACTCTGGAGAAATATAAGGAGGTAATCAGGAGAGTGGTACTATAAGGGAATTAATAAGGTTTATCAGTTTATATTCCTAGATGGGAGAATGATACTTATAACTCATCAGAATCTTCTCTTTATTATGGCAGTTAGAAGGAGTATATATATAGTCAGAGGACATGGGTATCAATTGAATATGAAGGAAAAATGTCTTTTGACATTTTTGACATAATGAAACTAAGGTGTGAGAAAGGAATGTAATTGGAGAAAGGGAAAGGGAGAAGTGGGATGGTGAAAATTATCTGCCTTAAAGAGAGGCAAGAAAAATAATTTATAGTGAAAGATAAGAGAGGAGAGGGTGAGTAAGTGATTCTTATTCTCATGAGAATTGCCTGAAATGGAAAATAGCATATATATTCAAAATGGATGTAGAAATCTATATTACCCTGCAGGAAAATAGGAGGGGAATTGGATATGGGAAGGCAAGAGGAAGATAAAAGAGAGGGCATATATGGGGAGTGTGTGGTCAGTAGGAATACACTTTTGAGGAAGGAAGGTATAAAACAAGAAAGAGAATAATTGGGGGGGGGAAATACAATTAGCAATAGTACTTGTAAAAAAAGATTCAAAGAAAGTTTCTCTGGTGAAATTGTATTGTTATCTGGAAAAATGATGAGCAGGATGCTCCCAGGAAAAAGAAAAAAAAAAAACAGTCATCTACAAAGTGAAATATATTATATACAAAGCAGTAGCAAAGTTCTGGGTTGAGCAGTTGTAAATGACTTTGTTATTCACAGCAGTGTGATCATCCATACTCACTGTTAAGGAATTGTGATGAAGAATCCTAACCATACTCAAAAAAGAAACTAATCACGTCTGAGCTTTCTCTATTACTTTCTCATTTTTTTCTTTGTTTTCAACTTCATTTTTCTTAAGGCTTTTTATTTTTATTAGAACTTAACTATGATGGAATTTTTTTTTGCATAACTTCACATGTGGTTTCTTAATTTTAGGTCGAGATAAAGGAGAGAACCTGAAACCCAAAAATCTTAAAAACAAAGGTAAAAAAATGTTCTGAAGGTAACTAAGTGAAAATGTTAAATAAATAATTTTAATTAAAAAGCATATATATATAATGAAAATGTATTAATAAAAATAAAAAAGAAATATAAACAAACAAATTCTTCCACATATCCTTCAACATCTTCAGTTTTCCTTTTCTGGCATATTAGCTAAATTGATAGTTTTGATATGATATCTCAATGTTGTTTTCAATTGCATTTTGTGTTTTAGAAGATTTTAATATGCTTTTAGATAAATAAATGTGACTATTTTGTCTGAAAGCTGCTTATTCATATCCTTTGATCACTAATTGATTTAAGAATGATTTTGTGTCTATCTAATCAGTTATCTCTATCCAAAAAAAACACTTAAATCTATTTTTTCAGTCCTTGTCTCTCTCCTGAGCTTCATTTTACATTACCATTCTTTACTCCATGTGGTAGAAGTATTTTAAATACAATATATTTACAACTACTATCACATTTCTCCTAAATTTACTCTTCTTCTGAACTTTTATGTTACTCTGTTGGGCACCTTGATATATCTAGTTAGCTATGTTTTTTCCCTCACTATTATCCTCAATTCCTTCTTTTTATCTCATTAATCATCTTCCCAATAGATGTCTTACTATAACTCATTCACTCTCCTAATCCCTACCTTATCAACTACTTTATTGAAATATTGTTTTAATTGGTTGCTCTGCCTCAAGTATCTCTCAAAATGAACTCATCTTCTACACAACTGCCATCACTCAAATACAATTCATTTTTTTAAAAAGATGCCAAATTACTTTCTTTAAAACCAAGATCTAAGTGTGTCACCTTCTTTCTCAATAAATTACTGTGGTAGCTTATTACCTTTAGAATTAAACATGAACTCCTCAGTTTGATAATTAAAGTTCTTCATCTCTTAGCCTTATCCTGTCTTTGCAGCAAAGTTAAGCACTGCTGCCTCTAACATCTTCTGTGTTTGTTCATACTGGTCTTTCTTTTATATTCCTTTTCCATCTTTCTGACTCTGCACAGCATCTCCCCCATTTCTGGAATGCTATTTGTCCACATTTTTGTTCCTTAGAATCCATGATTCCCGTTAAGATCCATGTCAAGCACACTAAACACTTCTGCATGAATTCTTTCCTGGTCACTATATTTATTAGTGACTTCCCTTCTAAATTTATATTCTCCAATTATTTTTTCATTCATCTATATATGTTTTCTAAACACTTAATGTGCAGGTTGTCTTAACTATAAGAATGCAAACTGCTTGAATGCAAGCATTGTTGTTGTTTTTTTCTTTTTTGTTTTTACTAGATGCTAATTTAGTTCCTGATACAAAGTGTGGAATTTAATGTTTGTTTTGTTAAATGAATGACTTCCACAATGTAATTCAGCCAAAGCTTTGTGATTTCAGTTTTTAGTCTAAATTTTGGGTTATTTAAATAATATACTCCTGGGGCAGCTAGGTGGTGCAGTGGTTAGAGCACCAGCCCTGAAGTCAGGAGGACCTGAGTTCAAATCTGGTCTCAGACACTTCCTAGCTGTGTGACCCTGGGCAAGTCACTTAACCCCAATTGCCTCAGCAAAAAGCAAAAAAAAAAAATATATAATAATAATAATATACTCCTGACCTATATGAAAGACTATCTATGCACTTTTAGGTCATGATAAAAATTGTTTAGGACAATTCTGAATATATCTAACTCTATAGATATGTATACATATATTGGCTTTGTCATATAATTTCATATATTTAATATGTATTAGATTATCTGTCATCTAGGGCTGGGGGTTGGGGTAAGGAGATGAAAAGCTTGGAACAAAAAAAAAGTTTTGCAAAGGTCAATGTAGAAAAATCACTCATGTTCTGTAAATAAAAAGCTTTAATAAAAAAAAAAAGATTCTATAGGATGCAATTGATTTCATAAGATGCCAAGACAGAAATACTAGCTATTTAAGGCAATATCATTGTTTAGAAAGACAACATTGATTGACTTGATAGATTTTATAATTATTAATATATATCCCAAGCTTCATAAAAAACAATTCATCTCACAACATTAGAAAATTAAGCTTTTCACTACATATCATTTTCCAAGTTCTATAGTAAGCCAAATGCTGTTTTAAAACCATAGAAGAATTTTGTATAAGAATTAGCTGTCATATCTATATGTTTGGTAAAGTAATAGCAGATGCAGTGGTTGCTAAATCTTTCTGTTACTATGATGGAAGTGATTAAATTAACATATAAACTTTTGGAGCAAAATGGATCAAAATGTTTGTGAAAATATTCTATAATTTAGAAGTGTCAGAAAAAATCTTTACCTGTCAGTGTTCTTAGTGTTGAGATCAAACTTAAGGTACATATTTGATGGTCTTTGGTACACCTACTATGCCTACAAAACTGTACATTTCTAAATTGGCTGAGAATGAATCTAGCCTTACATAATAGGCAATTAAGCATTGCAAAATGAAGGAAAATCATTTTGGATTGGTTGGAGTAGTGTGTTGTAAAATGCATTTGAAGAAGGATCAAGAAAGCATTATTTAATTATTAACTAGGAAATTTTGATACTACCCAAACTAGGGCAGGTTGTTCCTTTTTCATCTATCTCTTCATAGCTTTACCTTAGTTTTAGTTTTAAAATTGTATGGAATTGTAGGAAAAAACTCTAATGATCTGATATTGTGGCATATAGGGGTAAGAAAGGAAACTATGTGATTTCTAGAATCGAACATCTAGATGCACAGAGAGTAGCATAATTGATATGCAGCAAATCTCTTAATTGAGTAGATCAAGTAGGGAAATGACACAATATAACAATAGAATGTTTTAAGCAAGAAGTCAGAGAATAATTGAGATTTACCAATTATTAAAGAAAAAGTCCTAGGTCAAAGTCATTTAGGTTAAGTCTAAAAAGTAGATTTATTGGATTTATATTTGGAATTAACCATGGAGATCATTTTATCCAAATTTCTCTTTTTATAAATGATCAAAAAACCCCGGGATACCTGAATTTCACAAGGTAACTATTTAGTAGCAGTCAGGTACCTCAGGAACTTACTTAGTTAAGCAAGATATAGATTTTTCTGCAAATGTATTTAATTTATTTTCTTGTAAAACTAGGAAATGATAAGTATTTTAATCCTGACTAATAGCTAAAATCTTCATTATATATATTTTTTTCTGGTCCATAAAGTTTCTCATTAAATATGAGTCTTTTAGCTTGACTATTTAATAGTCGGTCTGATGTTTCTGATAATAATATTATCATATTAATTAGATTATTGCAACAAAGTTGTGAGTGGTGATAAAATAAAAATAGTCCAATCATTATATTTAAATAAAAAGAGAATACAATGTGGGCTAAAAGATGTTCAGGATTGAAGGAACGATAAATTATATCATTTGAGCTGTCAAGGGCATCATATGCTGACCTTGGTCAAGAGAGAATCTCATGATTTTGATGATATGTGGAGATAGAAGGGAACAATTGAAGAATTGTAAAACTATTCTGTCTGCACCTATTCATGAGAAGAACTTCAGTAAACTGAAAAAAACAACAAACAGACAAACAAACGCACATTATGTTGACCAGATCTGTTGGTTGAGCCAGGATTTATTTTCATTCTTCGTAGGGCCCTGTACAAGACAACAAAGCACCTCAATATGCAGATAGAATTTAAAGTCTCTGGGATGCTAGGTTTTGTCAATATTATTGAATATCAAGATAGAAATAATGAGATAATAGAAATATCCTCTTTCCATTCATATTTTGGCATTATGTTGAGTGTCTGAAGTAATAAAATAGGTAATCTAAGTGATTTTTTTCTACTATTTAGATTAAAATGCTAATATTAATATCACATAATTGCTAAGACATGAAAGGGGAGGTACATAGAATAGGATAGGATTGCACACATTTGTTTCTGTACCACAAAATTTCTGCTGGAAAACACTCCATTTTTAACTCTTTGGTCAATACACCAAGAATTGTAGAGGACTTGTATACATGAATAACCAATCCATTTTTTTTCATAAGATCTATATGATTCTTTTCTTTCATTTGGGAAAAGACAGTGAGAGGCCTATTATCTATAGTATTTCAGAAGAAACATTTCCCAGTTTTCATAGATCGGGTATTTATAACTATAATAGTATAATGAAATTGAAAAAAAAATGATCCTATATCACATTGAAAGGTATGTCAATTACTGAATTACTGACAAATGCATTTGCTCATTTTTATTTATTATTGGAAAATTTGCAGTCATTCTCAGCACTCTGAATTAATTTTAAAAATTTATATATGCTTCCAAATCCAAGGTGACATACTGTTGGATAACACAAATGGGTCTGTTTCTCTATGATATTGCTAAAAATGTTTGAGTTTCTCTTTGGTATAGAGAGATTTGAGGTGTAATGAGGGGATCATTCTTAACCCATCTTTTGGATCACAACATGGATTTTTAAAAGATTATTATTTATCTTTAAAATAAAGATTTAAGTAGTTATTTAGCATATACTCTCTGGTATGTACTGTATTAGGTATGATTTTTTGTGACTAATTATTTGTAGAAAATATAAATCTAAATACAATCAAATATAAGACAAGTACATTTCAAAGTAGATTATAGATAGAGCATCACAACAAACCAGAAACATCATATAAATCCATTAATTTTGTTTAGTAAAGATCGGAATAGAGAGGAACTGGTCTTAAGTTTAAATAACAAGGGTAGGTCATTGTTAATAACTATCTTAACCAATGTAAGTTGTCATGTATTCTATAACTTATAGTCTTACAGAGTTGTTTCAAACATTAACATTTTCTGTCACTTATGCAGGGTTACAAAGCCAATTTTTATTACCAATAGTAACTGAACCCAAGCAATTCTGATTGTATGAACAGTTCTATTCCCATCATGTCATGCTGCCTCTCAGCTGGGTTAATAACAGCATTTATATTCAATATATTATATCACCCATATGGGCACTTCCTTCATTAATCACAATTCCTTTATGTCTGATTTCCTGATGTGCGTTGAATCATTATGCAAAAACTTCTAGTCTCATGATGAACTTTTCTAGAGTGATAGCAAAATGATGTTCATTAATAATTTTCAACACTCTCATGTTCCAAACCCTTCAAGTTAGTAAGAGATGCTATATTCCATGCTTTTGTGGCATAGACTATAGAACATGAGTCATTTAAGAATATTTGAGTAATGAGGGTAAAACATAAATAAATATATAGAGGAAATGTAATCTGGAGATTCTGGTCAACTTCATAATTGTCTTGGGGATAAAAAAGAGGAATTATTTAGGACTACTGATATCTCCCAAATAATCTGTTGATGGAAATAATCAAAAATAATATATAATAAAAATCAATAATAAATAATCAAACTCTGAAATAAGAGCCTTGAGTTATCTTATGACAATGACCAGATTATTCCATTAATAATATAGAATATATAAATATATAAAATAAGTTTACCTTTAAGTCTTTCATAAGCTATATTTGTAATATACTATACTTTATATCCTACATTAACTTTGTTAAACTAGTCAGCAGATAGTGGAAAAATACTATTTATTGAATAGGGAACTATCTACAAGTTCAGCTTAGCATAATATTTGTCTTTTAATAATCTCATGGTATTGACTGAGGCAGATTTGTCAAATATACAGCCCATAATTATATCCTGTTATGGCAGTTGGCAAAATGCACAGCCTGAACCAAATAAAAATACCATTTGAAACTATTTTACAAAATGAGTAAATTACAAAATGTATGTTTAAAAACATAGATAATGTCAGTATGGAACCTCCAAGTTTATATGCTACTTAGTGGCCAGGAGAGATTTTTTACATATGCTTCATTTGCCCCCTTTTCTGTTTGAGTTTGAACCCATTGTCTAATGTTTTGGAAGATTAAATAACTTGTCAAGGCTGAAACAGCCAATATATGTAGGAAGCAGAGTTTTAATCTCCATATATCTGTATCAGTTAACCATTCTTTATTCACTTTACTAACCAGACTCTCACACCAGAACAAAGAATAGATACATAAATTTATAATTAATTGTTTCTTCTAATAGTTATGATATCTGGAAAGAAAATTTGAGTGGGGAAGTTTATAAAATAATAACTGATGCATTTTTATTTAAAGTTAAAAATATGTTTTAATAATCAAAAACTGTCATTATATCTCATGTTCAAGTTTAAAGTCTATATTAATTCTTTTTAATGAGTATAATATATAACAAATATTTAAGGAAACTGTAGTCTTTATTACAGGATCATATGAATTGTTTTTAGTAGGATATGTTTTACTAAAAATAGAATAAACTTTTAAGTTCTCTTTTGGAATTGGATTTAGATCTTTAAAGGCTCAAGTTATTTTACAGATGGGAAAACATTTTTGCTTCCAAAGGAGAAAGTGTTTAATAAGGTTTTAATGACACAGGAAAGGTTATTTTGAAAATCAAATAGTTCATGGTTTCATGATTTATACAACAAAATGATATTATGAACAAATTAGAGCAACATAGGATAGTTTATCCCTCAGATCTGTGGAGGAAAAACTTTTAATTGAATATATGAGAAGGAACTGGAACTCTTAATTGAACACCAGATAGATAATTTTGATTATATTAAATTAAAAAGATTTTGTACAAGCAAAACTAATGCAGACAAGATTAGGAGGGAAGCAATAAATTGGGAAATAAATTTTATATTTAAGGGTTCTGATAAAGACTTCATTTCTAAAAATATATAGGGAATTGTCTCAAATTTATAAGAATTCAAGGCATTCTCCAATTGATAAATGATCAAAGGATATGAACAAATAATTTTCAGATGAAGAAATTGAAACTACATATAGTCATATGAAAAGGTGTTTCAAATCACTATTGATCAGAGAAATGCAAATTAAGACAACTCTGAGATACCACTACACACCTGTGAGATTGGCTAAAATGACAGGAAAAGACAATGACAAATGCTGGAAGGGAAGTGGGAAAACTGGGACAGTGATATGTTATTGGTGGACCTGTGAACAAATCCAACCATTCTGTACAGCAATTTGGAATTATGCTCAAAAAGTTATCAAACTGTGCATACACTCTGACTCAGCAGTGTTACTATTGGGTTTATATCCCAAAGAGATCTTAAAGGAAGGAAAGGGACCCACATGTGCAAGAATGTTTGTGGCAGCTTTTTTGTTGTGGCTAGAAACTGTAAACTCAATGGATACCCATCAATTGGAGAATGGCTGAATAAATTATGGTATATGAATGTCATGGAATATTATTGTTCTGTAAGAAATGACCAGAAGGATAATTTCTGATATAGTTTTATGAAATAGTGAAGCAAACATAAATTATCAAGAGGACTACATCTTTAAATAAATGCAATAGCTTAATGATATTTATGAAGGAAAGACTCATTTATTCTCTCATGATAAGTGAAAGAATAATCTACAAGGATTTCAAAACAAGAACATTTGTGTATTTTTATCAATCAGTAATTTACTTATTTATTAATTTATTTATTAATCATCAATTATATGATAGGTCCTATGCTGAGTTGAGGATAAAAAAGAGGCAAAAGATTGTGCCTGTTGACAAGTTGTGTATGCATGTTTATGTGTGAGTGTGTATGTACAGATTAGATAAGAACTAACCATGTGAGAAAGAGTAGAATTAAAAAGAAATAGGAAAGGCTGCTATAAAAGAAAAGATTGTAGTTGAGATTTACAGGAAGCCAAATACGTAAAATGGAGTTGGTTACTACACACATACACACAAACACAACACACATACAAATGCAACACACGCGCACAAAGAGGAATAAAAATAAAACATTTAAGATAGATTCTCAATGCATAATATTGTCCTTGTTAGAAAATCTATCAATTATTCTTGTTAATTTTATATTCATTTAAAATGTTCAATATTTTGATTAGGTTATATATACATACCATGCACATAGCACAGCATAGTAGTTCACAGCATAATAGTTCCATGCCACAAATGGAAGTGAAACTAATTCTTCATTTGAGCATTCTTGATGGACTATTGGAATGAATGATCAAAAGCAAACACAATGAGCTTGGCAGGAGTCAAATATCAAACGTACTTTCTAATAATATGTTAGAGGCAACTTTGCAAATGTATTTATAAAACATAAACATTATAATTATAATTTCAAGGCACAGAATAGAAAATTATATTCTAAAGTCAACATGTGCACAGCATGCTTTCACTTGGAATTTCTAAAATTTCAAGAGCATTTTGTGATTTCACTAATAGTATCCTTTACTCTCATAATAGAGACTTAAAATTCTCTCTATATCTTTTGATTTTTGGTATTTTTATCCATGTCTTTCCACAAATACTCCATCAATATGCTGAAGGCATACTTTCAGTAGCTTTGACCCAATAGACAGATATTGGGATTTATACTGAAGAAAATTAGAGTTTTAATCATGCTTACCATATATCTTAGCTGTGTGATCCTGTGCAAGTCACTTAATATTTCTCACACTCCATTCCTTCATATGGAAATAAAATTGGCATTTAGCTCTAAGGGTTATTGTAGAGATGAAATGAGATGCTGTATATAAAATTTTTAAAGCTCTTCAAGTGTTAAGCAAATGCTAACTATTATCTTGGAACTAATATAAAGTAATAAAAATGTATCAAAATGCCAACAAACCAAAAAAAAAACATTTAGCAAAAATGAAAGTTATACCTAAGGAAATGATTTAAAGGCAATCATATTAGGAAGGAAAAAAAATAAGCACTTTTTAAGTTTCTACTTTGAGCCACAAATTGAATTAAGTACTTTGAAATCATTGTCTCCTTTGAGTATCACAAAATCCATGTGAGTTAGGTGTGATTCCCCCTTTTACAACTTAGGAAGAGCAAGGAGATGAAAATGAAGTGCCTTTACCAAGGTCACACAGATAACAAATGTTTTAAGTTGTATTTAAACTCAGATATTACTGACTCCAGGCCTAGATGTTTATATTATGTTATCATCTTGGTATCTTTTTTAATTCCAATATGATATAAATAATTAAATTATATACCTATCAGTTATTTTGTAAAATGATTATATGCAACAAATTAAATATGTGTATATGTGTGAGACTGAGACAGAGAGAGAGACACAAGCACACAGAGACAGAGATAGAGATATACAGAATGAGACAGTGACACAGAGAGAAAGAGAGAGACAGAGAGACACACAGAGAGAGATAGAGGTAGAGACACAGAGACACAGAGACATACAAAGAGACAGAGACACATACACACAGACAGAGATAGAGACACACACAGAAAAAAAAGAGATGGAGACACATGCATACAGAGAAAGAGAGAGACAGAGAGAGAGGGACAAAGACAGAGACAGAGAGACAGGGAGAACAGAGAAAGAGACAGAGAGACAGAGACGTACACACAGAGAGAGATAGAGAAACAGAGAGAAACAGAGAAGAAGAAGAACAAGAACAAGAAGAAGAAGAAAAGAGAGAGAGAAATGGAGGGAGAGAGAGAAAAAAAGTTAAAGAGAGGGAACAGAGAGAAAACAGAGAGACAGAGAGAGACATACACACACAGTGAGAAACAGAGACAGAGATAGACAGAGAGACAGAAATAGAGATAGAGAGGTGCAAAAGCAGAGATACCCAGAGAGAGAGAGAGAGAGAGAAAGACAAAGACAGAGACACAGAGACACTCACAGAAAGAGACAGAGATAGAGATAGAGACAGAGAGATAGGCAGAGATACAGAGACATACCGAGAGAGATACAGAGAGACACAGATAGAGACAGAGCAGCAGAGACAGAAACACCCATTCAGAGACAGACAGACACACACATACACACACACACACACACACACACACAGGAAGAGAGAGAGAGAGAGTGAGTGAGAGAGAGAGAAAAAAGGACCCAAAGACAGAGACACAGAGAGACAAAGAGGCAGAGAAAAACAGAAAGACTCATATTTTGAGTGTAAATCTAGCCTTATACACTTACTAGCTGTGTAAGGCTGTGCAAGTGATTTAACCCTGCTTGTCTAAGTTCTTCATTTGTAAAATGAATTGGGGAAAAAAATGACAAATATTTCCAGTATCTTCCCAAGAAAACCTCAAATAGGGAGAATCAGACTACTGAAATGAATGAGTAACAACAATAACATATATCTGTAGGTGGAGATATGTGTAAGTGTGTGTGCATGTGTGTGTGTGCATGTTTGTGGAGATATGTGTGTGCAAGTGTATGTGTGTATATATGTATGCATGTGTTTATGTTTATGTGGATACTTACAGACATGTAAAGTATCCTGATTGTTTTTATGCATAGGCAAGACAGAATTTCTTCAGTTCATGAGGGCAAAAGGGACACAATTCTCTACCATCCCCAAATCACTCACTAGTGTGGGGTTGGGGGAGGGTAAAAACAACAACAACAACCATCGCAACAACAAACTGTTGTATTTGGAGTCAGCATGTCCTCAATTTGTCTGTGGTCCCTGAAAAACATTAGTTGTTTGACCAGAGACAAATCACTCAAAATCTCAAATCTTTATTCTTAGAAAGATGATAATAATATATATGATACTATATTAATTATGGCATATTAATATTGTATGTTAAAATTATAGGAAAAATGTTTAATAAATTTAGTGTGCTAATTGTCAATTATTATAATTACTATTATTATTATTGTTGTTCCAGAACTATTTATTTTCAAGTAACACTGACCAAACATAATTAGGAAAAGAGTTATCATCAAAAGGGATGGTGAATGTATAGTTAAGCAGCACCACCAATAACAAAACCATTAAAATTCTAAAGGCTGTAATTATGCCACACAATACTCCTTAATGTAATCATAGTATCTATATCCCTCTCTTATTTCATCAGTATCCATTAGTTTGACTATATGACTTGACAGGTATTGATTTGAGTAAAATAATGTACATTTTAGGTTGTTATTCTTTTACTGCTTGAATTATCATATTAATAATGAGAAGACTCCAGCATTCTAGGAGTACTATCAATTAGGAAAAATATCTAGAAGTGATGATTGGACCATCTTCTCTTTATTCTCTGAACTCAGAGTAGCCCTGTCAGTATTCTTATATGAATTTTTATAATGCATATGTCTTTCAAATTTCCTTGAGACAGGCATTGAAAAAATAGCAAACAAGGCACTTAACTATTGCATAATGTTGCAAAAAAGGAATGTGAAACTCATATCTATAAGAGTAAAACAGCATTGAATATAACAGCCTTTATTAAATATTATTGTATTTAAAAAAGGAGAAGAAACATATTTTTAAAAGATAGATAACAGCTCTGTTGTTGATTTCAAAATAATTCTTGGAGGGCACGTGTCTTGTACTGTCACAAAATGCTGCATCCATCTTATCTATTAGCATCCAAGAGAAGACCATTTCCAGAATGCAAAAGTTTAAGACTGGAGTTCACTTTTCAGGGTTACAGCTTTTAATGGACTGGCTGTCACTGATAAGAAGATGATGGAAGAGCACAATGTTCTTGCAATCTCATTAGTTGAATGTATTGTGTGATGTTAAAGTTGCCAACCTGCAGAATACTAACACATGCCAGAAGCTGAGCAGTAAAGGAGAAAGCAATTTAAAGTTTGATATGTAACTTTTATACTTTAGCTGTGAGTTTCAAATAATAGTTCATAGAACACTTTATTTTCATTATTCTTTTAATAGCATGAAAAGTTCAACTAGGAAGTGTGTTAGAATAGCATCCAATTGGAGTTAAAGTGGCATCTTTTTTGGAATGTATCATACAGTCAATAAATTTCTTTATCACAAATAGAGTTTGTATCTGCACTGATTCCTTGTTCAGAAAGAGAAGCAGTGGTTCAACAAATCAGATGGGGGAAAAAGGAGTCCTCATAAGTATCTAATTAGAATTGTTAGTAATGTGCAGATAGTGGGAAAAAGGAGTCCTCATAAGTGTCTAATTAGAATTGTTAGTAATGTGCAAATGAGATATTTGAAAATTATTTACATAGAAAAAATAAAATCAATTAATTGACCTTTAATTGTTTACTCATATGAAATAAAGTTTACTGTTGTTATTTTATCACTGTCATGTTCTTTGGGGGCATTTGGAACTTCACACTGCCAAAATATCTGGATGAAATGTTCAGTACTCCTATAATGATAATGACAATGATGATGATTACTACCTTCTTTTATCATATCCTTATCCATTGCTTTTAGCATATTTGGAGAACACCTTGAGGAGCCTCAAGATCTTTTTTCAGAAGTGGCATGAGATAAAAATTAGTTTGAAAATAATACCAAAATATTTCAATTTCTAATGTAGTCTATATTTGTAAATATAACCCAAATGAATGAAATCTTTTTGTAATGCACAATAATTTGTAAGAATAAAAGAGTGTAGGCCAAAAAACATAGCCATAAAAGAAACATTAATAAAATAAAGAACTATTCGTTTACAGGGTCCTAAATATTCATATGTGAATAATTTTGTATGCTGATATAGTCTTTTTTCTTTCTGATTCTTTTCCTTTACCTTAAATGTGATGAAACTCTTCTGCTACTGGTTTCAACTCCTCTACTTTAGGTTGGATAGGGGCATATTGGTGCTATGCATAACATTAATTCATTAGGAAAATTTGGCCAGTTGAAATTCAAAAGCTTACAGGTATTCACTACATATGTAAAATTGCAATTAAACTCTTGGTACTACTCATAGCCTTCCTTTAACTTGTTTTTTGTCTCCAAGTTCACTGCTTTTTTTCCCTTGACTTTGATTCTACTTCAAAGTGTTAGGAAAACTTAATAAAATCAGTTTCTGTAGTTGAAATAGTCAGAGGAGTAAAAAGAGATCTATTAAGAAGAAATTAATTTTTGGTTGTCTTTAAAACCACTGCATTTCACTTTATTATCAATGGGATTGTACAAATACCCACGTTTCCAATAGTGTCTTTTTAACTGGCAAGAGAAAAGTAGGATAAACAGAATCAACTAATTTCTTTCAGAAGCTTTGAAGTAAGGCATCAAAGAACCATTGGCTACCTTTTGGACATGTTTGGTTTGATGCACCCAAGCTACATTTAAGAAGAAAGGTTCAGCTACTAGTTCCATTTAAAGAATAAACCAGTAGTATTTCCACCTTCTGTTTGTACTGGACTACTTCACATAACATTTTATGATTTCTCTAGAAGATAAACATTTTAGCATTAATGTTATTTGTCCTGAGACTACTATCAATAAGAGTAGCTTCCCAGGAATGTGATTTTAAAATGTTGATTTTTAATTAAAAGGCATTTGCACTATAAAAGAAGCTTTCATCTATGGAAAAATATATTTAAATTGTTTAATTTGCTTTCAGTTTTCAGGAAAAATTACTTTCTGAAATTATTTTAGGGCTATAGTTCTGTGGTCCTTTATGATAACAGATACCATACTTCCAAAGAAAGCATTCATTATGAATTTAAATCATTATAATTATATTAGGAAGGCATGATAGACAAAATAAGTTTATAAAATATGTAGAATTCAAGCAGGTAAATTGCTTTGCCTTTTTAGGAAGAAGTAAAGGAGAGAAATAGGTAGAAAAAAAAAAGAAAAGAAAAGAAATATACTTGCTTGCTCTGAAGATTAGACCCTGAGGTTGTGGAAGCAGCAAGTAGACCACTGTCTAGAGATTACAGATGCAAGATATTAATAGGTATTGGTGGTTAACAGGAATGGATAGAAACATAAGATGGAGATATAGAACTGATGCTTACAATGGGTATAGCAATTCTAGTACAATTGTTTTCCTACTAAGTCCTGAGAAGAATTGCCTATTAAGTAATTTTTCCCAAATGAATATATATATAGACATAGATAGATTTTGATATATGCATGTATGTGTGGTTATATATATGGGTGTGGGTGTGGGTGCATGCAAGTATAAACAGAAAAGTGATATACACACATATATTTGGAAAAATATTAGAACATATATATATGTATATAGATCATATATATGTATGTATATGATCAGAAAAGTAACATTCACAATTTTAAATATTTTATATAATTATATGTATATATATATAATTATATAATTAATATATAATTTTATGTAATTTCATGAAAGTCAACCCACTATCACCAAAGACAGAGATAAAATCTGAGTCTCCTGAATTCTATTTTACACCAAGCTATTTTCCTTTTAAACACCAATTTTTCACATGTCATACATATCCAAATAGCACTTTTGACTTTCTAAAATATAAAGTTATTAAAGCAGGCAAAAAGTAGAAAAAATAGAGAGAATATTTAGAACTCAATTCTTCTCCCAGAGAAATAATTAGGAGCATATTGTTAGTTCCTCTGATTAGGATGTTAATATTCCAAAACATAGCATCAGAATTTTGTTACTTTTTCTAACACTATAGCTGATATGACTCACTTATTTTTGGTGAGTTTCCAAAAATTGATATATGTTAATATTTATCCAGAAATAAAGCCAGTAACCATTTGTATTTTATTTCATACATTAACTGACCAACAGAAAGTTAAAATAAATGAAATAAGATATTGATCCTGGATTCTAAAAGTTGGAATCAACACTTTTTTATTTGTGACTATGATATTGTATTTAAATATAAATGTACTAAACTATAATATAATCAAGAAAGGTATGGAATGCAAAAAGTACCAAAAAAATTAAAATTACTTTGTACAATATCTTTGGAGAAAATTGAAATGCCATATATGCATGCATATCTAAAATATAGGTGTGTTTCATATATATATATATATATGAATATGTATGTATGCATGCTTATATGGATATCCTAAAATTACTTTAATTAATCAGATACACTTATAATAATGTATCATTCAACCAGCAGAACTTTGAACTGTCTGATAACAAAATTTAGCAAATCTACTCTCACTAAAAAGAAAATCTTGATCAGAAGTTCTAAAACTTTTAGAGCACAGGGGAAGGGTTCAGATTTTGCCTTGTATCTGATCACTTTGTCAGCTTTGAAATCTTACAAATCCCCAGTATGATGTGTCCATGAAAACCTGAAATAACCCAAAAAAAGCAACAGAAGGACCAGCCCAGATTTCCCTTTCTTAAATACACAGACACTGGTCCTAATATAAAATGTGAAGTTAGAAATTAGGCTGGAATAATGTCCCAACATCAAAGAAAATATCTCATGACATAAAGGCATTATTTTTGACAAATATTCTCAAGACAAAAACTTAGGAGAGAAGAAGTACTCCAAGAAAAATCTCAGAGGAAAATTAAGGTTGGGTATATTTTCAACAGACTAAATAAAATTAATTATGGAATATATGAAGAAAATATATGAAGAAAGAGTTTCAAAATTAGCTAAATAAATTCTTTGATAAATATGGCATCATTAGAAGGGGACTTAAGCATTAAAGAGAAAATTAATAGTTTGGCTCAGGTGGTACAAATCTTTTACCAATCATCAAACACTTTAAAAATTAGGATGGATAGGGGGCGGCTAGGTGGCACAGTGGATAGAGCACCAGCCCTGAAGTCAGGAGGACCTGGGTTCAAATCTGGTCTCGGACACTTGACATTCCCTAGCTGTGTGACACTGGGCAGGTCACTTGGCCTCAATTGCCTCAGCAAAAAGCAAAAAAAAAAAAAAAATTAGGATGGATATAATAAAAGGCAATGAGTACTTGAGAGAACAAGAAATATATGCATAAGTATCCATATGCATAGGGATACATATACATGCATAATAATAGGAAAAATAAAAGGTATGTAAAAGCAAAAATGATGATGATCTGGAATATAGGAGAAGAAAGAAAAAAGTCGTTGAATCAAAGAGAGTCACTTATTTAAAAAAAAAGCCTATATAGCATATCATAAGAAATATTAAAAGAAAAATGGTCAACTCTCTTAAAAACAGAGAGCAATTGAGATAAATGAAGCAAAAATATAAAAGATCCATCAATTTTCATCTGTAAAAACTCTACAATGAATACTCCCAGGAACATTATAGACAAAAATATGAACTTGTCTAAGTAAAAAGAAAAAAAAAAAACTACTGAAAGCATGTAGGAAGAAAGTATTCATGTACCAAGAATCTACAGTATAAATCAAACATGAATTAACAACCACTATAATGAAGGACCAGACCCTGCTTAATTTTGCATAACTTTAGGCAATTCACTCATTTCTTGCTTTTAAGTTTCTTAGATGTAGAATGATTAGATGAGCCTTAAGGTTTATTTTTTAATTTAAATCTGGAATCCTATATTTGCCTACATAATTATACTCCGAAATTTTGACCTATATCAGTGCAACAGAAATTAATATGACTGAAAGATACAATTAATTGAATGTCATCTGCAAGATCACCTGATTTCTGAGGTACAGGTAACAACAACTTTGTCTTATGAGGATTTTGGCCAAGAAGAAAGAAAGAGTTTGTACTTGGCCAAATGATAATAGATGGTACTATTAATGTATTCTTTGTAGATCTCGGTTTTGTCATATAAACCTATGGAAAAAAGCATTTTTTTGTTTTTTTTTTTTTATTCTTTCTTTTCTACTCATGAAAAGAACCATACATTTCATAATGCCTTATGTAAACATTCTCTCAGACTCTTTTGGGATTTTGTGATTGGAAAGTTATTATCTTGCTTATTAAGAAATAAATAAGATTTCAAAATAGCACTCATGGAAAGCCTGAGGACCAAAAGGCAGAGGATTAAAAGAGAATACATTTTAAAAATGATAACATCATATTTTGGTACTATTACTATAGGTACACTAAAGAAGTGGAAAAAAATTAATTGTGATCCTAGACCTACATAACCAGTCTCCCCAGTTAGACTGTATAATCTTTTAAATAGCACAAAAGTCACCTATCCTTGCCTACCTCCCAAATATTCTATTTTAATTTCAGATTTTAGAGTATTTCCCCAGGTTTCATTAATTTACCAAGTGCAATATTAGAAGGTTACAGAAATATTAAAAAGCTAGGTATAGTGGAATGAGTGCTAGATTTTAAATCAGAAAAAAAAATACTAGATTCAAATCCCTGCTGTGACATTGAATTTATTTTGACCATGAACAAGTTATTTTAAGTATTAGAGCCTTGGTTTCTTCATGTTCAAGATGAGAGGTTTGCATAATCTCAAAGTTATCTTCCAGCTCAAACTTCTACAATCAAAATTAGATTTCTGACATAGGTTCATTTATGGCACATATAATTTCACACTTTAAATTCTCAAAAAAGATGTTAAATGCTAAGCAGGTAGTAGTTAGGCAACAGAGAAGCCATGAGTATTTATTAAATATGTAGTATGTGTCAGGCATTTTGCTAAATGCAAATACTTTTAAGTATTTATATGTAAAGTATACAAAAGTAAAAAGTCTTTAAAAAAGACAAATACAAATTAAGAAAGCCTCTGATCTCAAGAAGTTTACTTCTAATGTGGGAATAAAATAAATAGCACAAAAAAATTTGAAATAACAGCCAAGTGTGAGAAAATTGAAATAAAGAAAGACATAAAGGTAGGCACACATAACCTAACCACAGAAAAGGACTGTAACTCTGGAAATATGTACAGAATATTTATTTAATTAAACATAATATTTTGGCTAATAAACAAGAAATTTGATAGGGCTCAACATCAATATTTTGTTGATATTTTCGTCAAAAATAAATCAATGTTATTTATCCCTTTTAATATGATTTTCTATGGCAAAGCCAAGATAGCACAGAGTAGATATGTCTTTGTCTCAGCTCTTCCTGGCTTACTTTAAAATCAACACAAGAGCAATACTCTGAATGGGTTTCGAAGTTACAGAATCCATGAATATTTGGAATGTAACATATTTCCAGCACAAGATATTTTGGAAGAAATTCAAGAAAAGTCTATCTCACTCTGGCAGGAGAGGAGGCAGATCAGCACAGGTGCACTGCACAGACCCAGGGCAGGGAGGCCTCTGGGCAAAAGGGGAAATCCACTAGGAGGTGTTTAGCCAAAATATAGCAGTACTGGCTACTCTGTCCTGGTTCAGTAGCCAGTGGACTAACAAAACACATGTGGGAACTTCCACAAAACTAGAGAAGGCAAATAGTGATCTCCTGAACCCAAGAATGATGAAAGATCTGGACATGCTTACCCAGCATGAGACGGAAGCCAGAAGCACTTTCTGCAGGACAGTGTGAAGCCAAGAAATATTGGACTACCTGAAAACCATGATAAAAAAGTTTGAAAAACATATTTCAAGAAATCATCAAGGAAAACTAACCTGATGTACTTGAACATGAGAGTAAAATAGCCCTTGAAAAAAACGACCAAACACTTCCGAATGACATCCTAAAATGAAAACTCCAAGGAATGAGGTAGCTAAATTCCAGAATTATCAGATGAAGGAGAAAATACTGCAAACAGCCAGAAAGAAATAATTTAAAAATCAAGGAGTAGCAATCAGGATTAACCACTACCTACCATCTTCAACTTTAAAGTATCAAAGGGGGTGAAATATGACATTTTGGCGAACAAAAGAACTTGGACTGCAACACGATTCAGTTATTCAGCAAACTCAACCATTATAATTCAGACAAAATGGTAAACATTTTGCTGAAAAAAAAAGAACAGAAAATGTGTTCTTCAATAAAGAATTCAAGAGAAGCATAAAAGGCAAGAAAAAAAATGTTTTTTGAAAGTTAAGATTTTCACATCCCTATATGAGGAGAAGATATATTTAATTCTTCA
>JAJPUD010017428.1:17830-31329 GCA_023553655.1 Myrmecobius fasciatus | reverse complement strand
CACACACACACACACACACACACACACACACACACACACACACACACCGCCGCACAGATCTGCCTCCCCTCTGCCTAGGCTGTTCTAAGTATCTCAATTGCTCTCTCTCTCTCTCTCTCCCTCTCTCTCTTAATCCCCCACCCCCTCTCCTCTCTCCCTGTCTCTCTGTCTCTCTCACACACAGTCTGTCTGTCTCTCCCTCCCCACCCCCCTTTTCCCCTTTCCTGATTTTGTTCCTTTCTTTTCTCTGTCTGGGACTGGTTGGGGATTGGGGGGGGGGGAGGAGGTACTGCAAAAGAAAAGGACAATGCAGGCAGCCCTTGGACAACCCGCTGTTCCAGGTTCCAAATCCTGTGCACCCTACATTTCCCAAACACTATTCTATCTCACACCCTAGCCACATCCTTCCATTTCCCTCTTCGCCTCTCTTCCGTTTTTTTTTTTTTCCTCTTGTCCTCCCATCCCTTTCAGGGGTAGTGCCATTGTCCTACACCTTTGTGCTAAGACAGAACATACACAGACTTATACAATCACAAACTGACTAACAGATTCACGCAGGAAGGATCGACACCGGCATTTGCTTCCTGCTCTCAAACCTAAAGTTCCTGATTCAGGTACCTTACTCTCAAGTCCCTAATTATCCCAGTGAAAGGGAGAGAGGCTGAGTCTCCCAAGCAAGAGCTGCTTCCCTGTCTATGTCCAGCTACTCTATACTATTTTGAGAGACAAATAAGTGAAAAAGGAAAATCCTGAACCTGGAGTCAGGAGGACTGAGTTTAAACACTGGCTCAGACTATGTATAATAGTAATGTGGTATTGGTCAAATCTCCATCTGATTTTGGAGGCATCCTAGTAGAAGCAGCAGCAGACATTTAAGTTTTGCCGAGTGCTTTTACATATTTATCTTATTTGATCTTCCTAATAATCAGGCAAGGATTTTTTTTTTGTAAAGCTCTTAATACAGTGCCTGGTACATAGTAGGCACTTCAGACATGCTTGTGTGCCCCTTTTACAGATGAAGAAACTGAAAGAAGTTAGATGATGCCCAAGGTCACAGAGCTAAGTGCGTGAGGCAGTATTCACACTTAGGTCTTCTTAGAACCAATTCAGGTTATTGAATCACCCAACTGTTTGGAGCTTGGACTCAGAAAGAGCTGAGGTCAAATGCTGTCTTGGAAACTTAATACTATGGTTCACAGTCCCAGTTTCCTGATCTACTAAATGAGGGGATTGATTGGCTTAGTTCCCTTCTGAGGGCTCTTTTAGAGAAAAAACTATGACCTCTCTGGGACTCAGTTTCCTCATCTTGAAAATAAAAAAGTTGGGCACAATGATCTCTCTGTTCTTCAGTTCTAAATCTGATCCTTTAAAGGTAGTTTTGTAGGGGTTTTTGGCTAGGTAATTGGGATTAAATGACTTGCCTAAAGTGAGTGACAGCTAGTAAGTGTTAAGTGTCTGAGGTCAAATTTGAATTCAGTTCCTCCTGACTGCAGTGCTGGTGCTGTCCACTGCCCCATCCAGCTGCTCCTGTCCTTTGAAGTTTTGATATCATAGATCTAAAGCTGGAAGAAATCATAGGAGGTCGTCTGGTTCTCATTTTACAGATGGAGAAACTGAGGACCAAAGATGCTGTGACTTTCTGATGGTCACACAATTAATGAAGCCAGGTCCTCTGACCTCAGAGGCCTTTTTATTGCACCAACCTCACCAAGCCACTTCCCTTATCCTGGGACTCAGTTTCTCTGTCTCTATAATGGAGCTCACAATACATTTTATTCCCTACCTCTCAGGTTGTTGTGAGGAAAGCTTCATAGACATGTGAATTGCTGTTATTATTATTCTGTGTGGCTCCCAAGGGCAGAGCAGCAACCAATACTAAAGGGAGGCAGGTGTCAGCTCAATAGAAAGGAAAACTTAGTAGCAGCCATCAAAGAAGCTGAGAGAGGGAAAGAGGGAACAAGCTAGAGCAGTGAATGGTGACTTCTGTCACCCAGGCTACAAAGGGGACAACTGTATTGGGCTTCCTCTCTGGCAGAGGTGGCTTTGGGACATTTCCATTTTTTGCCAATAAAACAATCTCAGTTTCAATTGGGAAAATCCACACGAGAGCTGTTGTGTGAAGACTCTTGAATTTGGATAATCAGAGTCCAGATCTGTTGAAATTGTGTGACTTTGGACAAGTTTCTGTGCTTTGGCTTCCTCATTTATAAAATAGGAGTAATTACATCTATAACTAGCTCAAGTCTACAAGTATGAAGTACTTACTATGTGTTAGCTGGGTGACACAGTGTACCAGAAAGACTCATCTTGCTGAGTTCAAATTGACTTCAGACACTTACTGGCTGTGTGACCCTGGACAAGTTATTTAACCAGATTTGCCTCAGTTTCCTTATCTGTAAAATGATCTGGAGAAGTAAATAGCAAACCCCTCCAGTACCTTTCCCAAGAAAACCTCAAATAGGGTTACACAGAGACTGAACAACGTGTCAGGCGCGTTCTAAGCTGGCGACGCAAAGAAAGGTGAAATCTAATCTTGCTTTCAAGGAACCCAATAAACGGTGTGAGGAAGACAAAAGATAAGGTATGGAAAGTGCTTTGTAAAAAAAAAAAAAGAAGAAGAAGAAGCCCTTTAGAAATGTTGGACAGGATTCCTAGATATTGAAAGAATAGGTTTGAAATTCTTGCACCACATGAGATCTTGGGCAAGCTAGTTTTTTTCTCTCTGAGCCTGTTTCCTCATTTGAAAAAGGGAAAATAAGATCTCCCATCCTTCCCTTGTTGGCATGTTTTAGGGATCAAATAATTCATGGATGTAAAAGCACCATGAGAGATAATTTTTTGAACTGATTGTGATTTCATCTGGGCTGGCAGCCCTCAGTGAAGGACTTCTACCCATGCAGAAGGGCACTTATTTATCAGTTTGATATTAAAGATTTGCCCAAGATCTTGAGAGGTTATAATTTATTCAGGGTGCCATAGCCAACAGTCAAGAAACAAGCATTTACTTATCTTGTGCCAGGCACTGTGCTAAGTGGTGAGGGTACAAAGAGAGGCAACAATGTGGTCTTTGGAGGAGTTCAGATTCTAAGAGGGAAGACCATGTTGCAAAAATTTTACATTATATATGTATGTATATGTATGGGTATTATGGGTATACATGCACATGTACTTATGTAAATATGGGGGCATTGTGTGTACATATATACATGTATGTGTATATATAATATATATGTATATATATAGTGTGTATATGGGTGTGTATATGGGTGTGTGTGTGTGTGCAGTGTGAATAAGTATTCTCAGAGGGAAGGCACTAGCAGTTGACAGTGTTGAGGTGGAACTGGGGCACTAGGAAAGGTCTCCTGCTGAGCTGAGCCTTGAATAGAGACAGGGAAGCCAGAAGTCAGAGATGAGGGGGAGAGAATTCCCAGATACTTAAAATAGGCCCTGAGTCCAGACACAGAATGCCCCATTCATGGATCAGTCAAAGAGGCCAGTGACATTGAATCATGAGAACAAATATTTGGTAGTAAAGAGTGAAAGGACTGGAAAGGTAAGGCAGGACAGGTGGTGGAGGGCTCCACTGAGCATGTAACAGATGGCTTTCCATCTACTAGACCTTCCTTCTTCACAAACACCCTAACCATAGTTCATCACAACTCGATCCTTGGTCCTTTCAGTGGTCCAGAAACAAATCCCAGCCACTACCCCCTCCTCCCAGCCCTCCTCTCTTCCTTGTCCCTCTTCCTCCAGCTATCAGGGAAATTGAGGTGGACTTGGAGTCCAGGTTCTAAATCCCTCCTCTGAGACTAGATGCATGACCTTGGGCAAATTTCTCTTGAAGAAGTACTTCCAGAAGTCTCTATTTTTCATGTATTGCTTTCCCTCTATTGATCATCTTCAACTTAATATTTCTATGTATTGTTTGTATGTATTGCTTACATGTTCTCTCCCCTATTGGATTGTGAGATCCTCCAGAGTAGGGACTGACTTTTGCCTTTCTTTGTAACCTCAGCACTTAACCCCAGTGCCTGACACAAGAAAGCACTTAATAAATGCTTATTGATTGACTGACTGGAAAGCAAGAATAATCATATTTGTAGTTACCTCCTTCTCTGAGTTGTTGTCAAGAATATATAATTATGTAAATTGATTCGAAGACCCTGAAGTATTCTATAAATATCAGTTATTATTATTTTCAGAACTAGAATTTGCATGCTTCTTTGCATATGTTTATAAATATGTGTACAGGTATATTTATGTATTCATTATATATTCCATGTACATATTTCTATTTGTTGTTATTTAATTGTTGGGTAGTATCTGATTCAACTCAACCCCATGGACCCTGTCTATGCAGGTTTCTTGGCAAAGATACTGGAGTAGTTTGCCATTTCATTCTCCAATGTGTCTCCATTTTACAGATGAGGAACTGAGGAGAATAAGGTTTAGAAAGTGTCTGAGACTAGATTTGAACTCAGACTTTCCTAACTCCAGGACCAGTGCTCCTATCCACTGTACCACCTAGCTATCTATATGTATGTGCTCTATAAAATTACTTGGGGACATGATTTAAAAAATTTTAAATTTTAAATTAAAAATTTTAAAATATATGATTAACATTTCTTTATCATTTTCTTAAACCTAGACAATCAACAGAAAGAGAAATCAAGCCCTTATTTATATGTCTGTTGATCTTGAGGGTGTAAATGCTCATTCTGAAAATTGAACATCAGTTTTTGAGAGCCAGTTGAGTTGAATCCAGCAGATCCCAACTTACATACACATGCTATGTTACATATACGTATATATGTGTATATGTGTAACAGGGTATCCTCAAAATTTTAATGTGGTTCTAAATTACTGATGTTTAAAACATAACTATATCAAAATCTAAATATATACATATGTATATCTATATCTAAATGTATATGTATACATACATATATATATATATATAAAGAGAGAGACACACACAAAGAGAGAGACACAGAAATAGAGACTATATCCTAAAAGTCTTAGTGTAGGTACAAATATAGCTATCTGTTGGTCAATAAGTATTTATTAAGGACCTACTATGTACCAGGATAAGTGCTGAGGATACAAAGAAAGGCAAAAGTTAGTCCCAGCTCTGGAGGATCTCACAATCAAATAAGGGAGATAATAGACAAACAAATATGTACAAACAAGCCACATACAGGATAAATTGGAAATAACTAAGAGGGGAAAAGCACTAGAATTAAGAGGGATTGGGCAAGCTTTCCTGAAGAAGTTTCTCCAGGCACAGGAGGCAGTCAGAGAAGATGCTCAGAGCGGAGTTATGGAGTGTCTTGTTCAAGGAACAGCCAGAAAGCCAGTATTGGTGGATGGAAGAAGAATAAGGTATAAAAAGACTGGGGAGACTGGGGTGAGGGGCACACAGTATTTGATACTGTAGGTGTTAGCCCATCTCACTAGAGATGATTGAGTTGGGATGGGGAGGGAGAGTGATCGGACCTGCCTGTGCTTTGGGAAAATCACTTTGGTGGCTGAATAGAAGGAGAGATTGGAGTGGAGAGAGACTTGAGGCAGGCAGATCGACCAGCAGCTATTGCCATAGACTAGCTGTGAGGTGATGTCTGCACCAGAGTCGGGGCAATGTCAGGGGAGAGGTGGGGGCGTATTAGAGAGATGGTACAAAGAAAGGTGAAAGAGACAGGTCTTGGAAACAGCTTGGATACGGGGGAGGCAGGATTAGAGACAATGAGCAATGGAGAATGGCTCCTAGATCATGAGCCTGGGAAACTGGGAAGATAATGGGAGTAGAGAAGGATGGAAGTCGAGATGGTTTTGGGGGAAAGATAATGAATTCAATTTTGGTGCTCTCTCTCCCTTTTTCTCTCCTTCTTCCTTCTCCCTCCTTATTTCTTTCCCTCTGTGTATGTCTCTCTTCTCTGTCTCTCTCTCCCTCTGCCTGTCTGTTTCTGTCTGCCTCTCTCTTTCCCCTTCTTTCCCTTTATCTATCTATCTCTGTGTGTGTCAGTCTCTGTCTCTGTCTCTCTTTGTCTCCACCTTTGCCTCTCTGTCTCTCTCTGTTTCTCTCCTCTTCTGTCTCTGTCTCTCTCTTCTCTCTGGTTGTCTCTTTGTGTCTCTGTCTCTGTCTTTCTGTCTCTGTCGGTTTGTCTCTCTTTGTCTCTGTCTCTGTCTCTGTATGTATCTCTCTTTTCTGTCTCTGTCTCTCCTCTCTATCTCTCTCTGTGCGTCTCTGTCTCACCCAGTGAGACTGCCTCTCTGTGTGTTATCTGTCTGTCTCTCCTTCCCTTCCTTCCTTGTTTCTTCCACATTTCCCTTTCTTCTCTCTGTATTTCTATGTGAGGCAGTGTATTCTTGAGCCAGTACGAATTCTTGGGATAGAGAGAATGGTCCCCTCACAGAACCAAATCTGTCATCTTGGACAAGTCACTTAACCCTGCAGGCCCCCAGTAGCCCTCTCAGACAATATGCTGATATGCTCTGGTAGAGAGAATTAACTGGGAATTCCCAACACTGTAAGAAAAAAAAAGAACTAAAATACATATGCTTATGTCTGTATATGTATATGTTTGATTTATTGTTTTGTTGATTGTCTAGAATTGAGAAAGTGATAGACAAATTATTAATAGTGTAGCTTAAATTAAAAAGATGTGTCAGTCAGACTTTTTTTTCCTTCAGAGAGCTAATTGTTAAATATGTTAAACAGCCCATTCCTGTATGTATGTTTTTATCCATATAGCTACGTGTGCTTGCATACACACCCAGTCCTTGCCCATACAAACACACATGGTGCTCCAAAAGCTTTAATAGCTTGCTGTTGTAAGCTGTAAGTTGTTACTGCAAGACCTTTGGGACACGTGTGTAGACATACATGTAGTTATCTATTAAAGAAGAGATCAGCATGATACATATAACACACATGTGCAATATGCAAAGCACTCATGTACATGCATTCATATTCAGACAGTTTCAGAGACCACCTAATCCAATTTGTGTCTGAGTTGGAATCCTTCTGAAAAAGTCCCCCCAAGGTAGTCACCCAGCTTTTCTTTGAAGACTTGGAGTGAAGGGAAAGCCATCATAATCATCAGCTAGCATTTCCATAGTGATTTGAGATTTGCAAAGTCCTTTATTAATATTATCTCATTTAATCTTCACCATAACCCTGGGAGGGGTATTCTAATACCCATTTTACAGATAAGGAAACTGAGGCAGGTGGAGGTTTTTATCAACTCACCCAGAGTCACCCAGCTTGTAAGTGGAAATACATACCTTCTTGCCTCCTAGAGAGCAGTACTGTGTCTACCCATTGTGAAACCCAGCTGTCACTCTACATACGACTTAATCCTTTTTTGGGATGGCTTTTACTGGTGGGATTCCTCCCTGCCCCACCCCTTGCCCCTTCTTGCCCAAATTTCCTTTTGGATCTTCCACCCAGAACATTTTGGGTTCTGCCCTCTGGAACCAAACAGAACAGATCTAGTTCTTTTTATACATTAGAACACTTGAAATACTTGTAGACAACTACCACACTCTATCCGTCACCCCAAGTCTTTTCTTCTCCAGATTAACAAACTGAACTATATCATATCTTCCATGATATGGTCTTGATATCATGGAGCTCACTGTCCTAATGCCCTCCCCTAGTCTACCAGGGTCCTCCCTTAAATGTAGAGCCTAGGACTGAGCACAATTGGCTACTATACTGTGGCCAGCCAGGGAAGCATCATGGTACACTGGATTTGGAGTTGGAAGATCTGGGATTGGCTCTGCCACTTAGACTCCTTAGCACATCACCTTTTGGGGTCTGGCTTTTCTCATCCACCAAAAGAAGGTGCTGGAGTAACTGAACTCTTCTATACCTTCTACCTCTAGATTAAAGGGTCATCATAGGCATCTAGAAAACTGTTCTGGCACCTTGAATGTTCTTCCTCATCTCTGCTTTCTTCTCCCAATGACTTCAAATCCTAACTAAAATCTCTCCTTTTACAACAAGCCTTTCTTGATCTCTCTTAATTCTAATACCTCCAAGAGGCAACTAGATGGCAGAATCTGCTTTAGAGTCAGGAGGACCCGAATTCAAGTCCAAACTCAGACCTTCACTGATTGAGTGACCCTAGGCAAGTCACCTAACCCTGATTGCCTCCAAAAAAGATATTCTCATGCCTCCAGCTATTGATTATGTCCAGTCAATCCTGTCTGTATCTTGTTTATATGGAGTTGTATGGAGCTGTGTAATCCTTGGCAAATCACTTAATCCTGATTGATTACCTTCAAAAAAAATTTCTCATGGCTCCATTTATTGATTATCTTCAATTTATCCTATCTAAATCTTGTTTGTATGGAGTTGTTTGCATGCTGTCTTCCCCCACCCTTCCCAGATTGTGAGTTTTCTGAGGGCAGAAATAAGTCTTCCATCTTTATTTATAACTCTAGCACATAATATACAATTCCTGGCACTTAGAAGGTGTTTAATACATGCTTATTGACTTCTGGCTGCCTGGAATCATTTATGAAGACCCCAGACTTCTAAACTGGGATCCATGAACTTGGTTTGTCTTTTTAAACTCTTTTGATAGGTCTTTAAAAATAATTGGGTTTTTTTTTGTAATGCTATATATTTCCTTTTAGGAATTTAAAAATATCCTAAGAAAGGCTCCATAGGTGTCACCAGCCTGCCAAAGGGGTTCAGGACACCAGAAAAGGTTGAGAACTTTTTCGATGATCAAAGGAACTGTTTGGGATGGTAATCTTTGTGAGATTCAGGACAAACTCAATTTTTTTTTTCTTGAAAGAGAGCAAACAGACCAGAACTCAACCTCTACTTGATGACTGAAAGGGAAAGGTGAGGAAAGTGGAAAGGGACCTGAAATAAAACATCAGATTGGTCACTTAGTAGCTATGTGATAGTGGGCAAATCAAATTTCAGCTCTCATTCTACTCTCTGGTCCTTGGTTTTTTCCTTTGCAAATTGCCAGGCTTGGGTTGTTGATGTTCAGACATGTCTGACTCTTTGTGACCTCATTTGGGGTTTCTGGGTAGAGACCCTGGAGTGATTCTCCATTTCCTGCTCCAGCTCATTTTACAGATGAGGAAACTGAGGTAAACAGGATGATTTGCTCAAGTTCACACAGCTAGTAAGCGAGGCTGGATTTGAACTCAGGAAGTTGAGTTTTTCTAACTCCAGGTCTGGCACACTATGTATTACAGCCTCATTTAGCTGCCTTTGATGAAGCTGAGTCCCTTGTCCCAGATGGACTACATCCTTGGATGACAAATTGTAACCCTGCTGTCAATGAGAGTCAAATAACGATCACAGAAGATGGCAGCAGTGTCCCAAGGTTAAAGAAGGGCAAATATTGTCCCAATCTAAAAAAAAAAAAAGTTCACTTCATTTTCTGAGAAAATTCTAGAAGAAATGGCTGGCAAATAATTAGAGAGGGAAGCAGTGATTACAGGAAGCCAACATGGCCTCATCAGAACAGGTCAGGGCTAATTAACTCCGTTCCCTTTTTGAACAGGATTATTAAATTGGTGGGTGAGGCATCCTAGATCATAGACCATTAAAGCTGGAAAAGCCCTTAGAGGCTCTCTAATCTGACCCCCTCATTTTACAGACGAGAAAACTGAAGTTAAATGAGGTTAAATGGCTTGTAAGGGCCAAAGGTAAGGTTTGAATCCATGTCTTTCTGGCTCCGTGTCCAATATAGTTTACCTAGATCTGAGCAAAGTTTAAATATAATATTTCATAATAATCATGTGCAGATGGGAACTAGATGATAATAAAATCAGATGAATTTAGCACTGGTTGGATGGTTAGACCCAAAGTGTGGTTGTTAATCAATCTATCAGAAAATCAGTCAGCATTTCTTGTTTCCAGTGTGCCAGCACAAAGCTAAGTGGCCGGAATACCCAGAAGAAACAGGAATAAGCCCTGCCCTCAAGAAGTTTGCATTCTAACATTATGCACAGGTATGTACAAGATACATGCAGAAGAAGCTTTCTGAGGGAATATCCTAACAGCTGGGGGTGGGGGGAGCAGGGATCCAAGAGGGGCTGGGAAAGTCTCCTACAGAAAAGGGTAACATGTGAGATGACATTAATGGAATGAAATGAAATGGAAAAGCATTTATTTAATGCTTAAGCATCCCAGTGTCAATGTGGGTGAATGTCAATATGACAGGAGGTCTCCAGTGGGGTGTCCTAGGGATCTATGCTTAGAGTTGTAATGTTTAACTCTTTTATCAATGGCGTGGAGAAAGGAATCGATAATGTGAACATCACGTTTGAGCATAATGAAATGAGATTCAATAGGAACAAATAAAAGGTTTTACATTTGAATGGAAAAAATATCAACCACCAATACTAGATCAGGAATAGTCAGTCAGTCAACAAACATTTATTAAGCATCTGCTTTGTGTCAAGCATTGTGGGGATTCTACAAAGAGAGGTACTTAATATGTGCCTTTCACAGTCTAATGGGGGAGATAACATGCAAACAATTATGGTTATATGTGGGGTAAATTGGAGATGATCCCAGAGGGATGGCACTGGAGAATGAAAAGAGATTGGAAAGGCTTCTTGTAGAAGGTAGGATTTTAACTGGGGCTTGAAGGAATCAAAGAAAGCCGAGAGATACAAATAAGGAGGGAGAGAGTTCTCTATATGGGGGACAGACAAAAATTCCCTTAACTGGAAGATGGAGGTTTTGTTCAAGGAACATCAAGGAGGCTGGGGGTACAGGTTCACAAAGTTTGGGTGATGAGAGGGGACAGCAAAGTATAAGAAGACTGGAAAAGCAGGATGGGACCAGGTTATGAAGGACTTTGAATACCAAATGGGGGATTTTATATTTGAACTTGGAGGTCATAGGGAGCCAATGGTGTTTATTGAGGAACAGAGTGACTGAGTCAGACTTGCACATTAGAAAGATCACTTTGACAGCTGAATAGAGGATAGAATGGAGTAAATAGACTGAAAGAAGATTTGGGGACTTTAATGGATTGCAAACTCAATACTACTCAGGAGTGTGATGTATTGGTCAAAGAACCTAATGGGACTTAGGCAGAGGCATGGCTTCCAGACCATAATCTCACTGCATGGTCAGAACTCAACTGGCCACCATGGTCAAAGGACATTGATGAGCTGGGGAAGGAAGCAGATGGTGAAGGGCCTTGTTGTTTGGTCATGTCCAATTCTCCATGTCCCCATTTGGGGTTTTCTTGGCAGAGACACTGGAGTGATTTGTCATTTCTTCCTCCAGCTCATTTTACAGATAAGTAAACTGAGGTAAATAGGGTGAAGCGATTTGCCTAGGATCATACAGCTAGATGTGAACAACTAGAGTGCCTAGACCTGGCACTCTATCCATGATGGAGCCACAAATCCAAAGTTCTTTCCACTCACTCTACCACACTAAAATACAAGAATATGTGTATTAATTTATAAGGTTGTTGTAAGAATCAAAAGATATGGTGCAGGAAAAGTACTGTGTCAACTGTAAAGCTCCATATGCTTGTATGCCTTTGGGCTAAATGTTTAATTTTGAAGGTCCTCAGTTTCTTCATCTGTAAAATTCTCCCCATCTTCATCTGTGCCTCGAGGCTTCCCTAGATTCCTTCAAGTCCCAGCTAAAAACCTGCTATTTCTGAAAAAACTATTCCTGCTTCACCTTAATGCTAGTGCCTTTCCTCTGATGTTATCCTTATTTTATCCTGTTTCTAGCTTGTATATCCATGGCTGTTTTCCATGTGGTCTTCCCCATCAAACTGTGAACTTGTGGCAGGCATTCTTTATATCTCCCTAGCATATTACCTGGTATATAGTAGGCACTTAATAAATGCTTCTTGAGTTACTGTAAAAGTGAGCAGATTTGAAAAGGAAGAGGCAAACCATTCTAGTATCTTGGCCAAGAAAATCCCATGGACAGTCCCTCTGTGCTAATATGACCCCCAAAGTCACAAAGAGTCACATACAACTGCACATCAAAATTTATACCCATGGGTAATCACTTAACACCCTCAATTCAATAGAAAACCTCCATCCAAGCACAGTAAATTCAAATAAACATGGGCACTTTCATATCAGCTTGGATTGTACCAATTATACTCTTTCCCCACATAGACACAGAAACATACAGAAAAAAGGGGACAGGAGTAGGAATCCCGGGTTCAAATCCCAGGTCTCCTGTGCAGACCTAGGAAAATCCATTTACTTCTCTGGGCTTCATGTGTAAAATGAAAAGTGTGCATTATATCAGAAGATCCTACATTTATTTAGAGCCCTTAGAAATTAGTCTGACTTTATCAGTTTACAGATTAGGAAACTGAGGCTAAGAGGTCAAGTGGGTTTGGGATGTAGGTCTTCTGGGTCTAAAACTAGTATTTTAATATTTTTTTCTATGATCCTTTAAGGTCTCTTCCAGCTCTGATAAATACAAAGAGGGATGATTGTTTACGTGAGCACTCAGATCCACTCCCAGATTCCCGAGTACCCACATTGGACGCATCTCCACTGCAGTTTCCAAAGGCGTGAAATGCTCTAAGACAGGTGCCGATGGTCACAAACACACAGAGCAACACAGGTAGCTCCAGATCTGCCAACTGATAGTCACAACCAAATATACCCAAATAGAAGCACACCCACGAATAGATAGACGTCTTTCACCCAGTAGGAAGATGGTTAGCTGAAGATGTGGGTGGTTGGTGCAGAAATTAGGGGGAGGGACTTTTACTATTACAAGAAATGGGTGTACGTGCAGGTCGTGGGAGTGGGGTGACTCTGTGTGTGTCAGGGAGAGGGACTGAGGGGGTGGTTGGGGATGGGGAATGGAGAGCGTGGTGGTGAGTGGGTGGTGTAGAGAGTAGATGGTTGGGAGGCAGGTGACAGAGGCTGGTGGGGGGAACGGGAGTGGAAGGTTGGGAGGCAGGTAACAGAGTGGGGAGGCTGATGACAGGGAAAGTGGATGATGGTTGGCAGGTGGGCGACAGAGGATGGTTGATAAGTGGGTGATGAGGGAGGGTTGGGGGAGAGGAGAGAAAATGGAGAATCAGCCAGTTCTGCTTGACTTTGCTGCACATGGTGTCTACTAAGGATGAGGGGCTGGAGAAGGTCCCCTGGTAAGCCAAGGAAAATGCTGCTGGAGACAGAAGGATGGGCGGGAGAGCAGGTGAGGTGAGGTGGGAGGATTCTTTACTACAGAACTCAGGAGTTGAGGCTTCGGGGCTCACCGGCTTTAGTCCCAGAATTCTTGGGAGAGGCAGAAGGGACTGAGGCTCAGTCTACTTAGAGCCAGGACAAGAGCTGGGGCTGGATTGGGGCTCATGGAGTCTACAGTAGGAGTTGCGGTTTTATCCCATGGTCACATGGGAGTTGTTTCCTGAGGAACCTAGGATGTCAGAGGTGGGAGGGCCCTTAGAACCCAGGATGTCAGAGCTGGGAGGGCCCTTAGAACCCAGGATGTCAGAGCTGGGAGGGCCCTTAGAACC
>JAJPUD010017428.1:0-17820 GCA_023553655.1 Myrmecobius fasciatus | reverse complement strand
GGGCCCTTAGAACCCAGGATGTCAGAGCTGGGAGGGCCCTTAGAACCAGGATGTCAGAGCTGGGAGGGCCCTTAGAACCCAGGAGGTCAGAACTGGGCCCTTAGAACCCAGGAGATCAGAGCTGGGAGGGATCTTAGAACTCAGGAGGTCAGAGCTGGGAGAACCTTAGAACCCAGGATGTCAGAGCTGGGAGGGTCCTTAGAACATGGGGTGTCAGAGCTGGGAAGGTCCTTAGAACCCAATATTGGAGCTGGATGGAGCCTCAGAAATCATGCAATCCAAACCCCTTATTTTATAGAGGAAGAAATCGGGACACAGAGGATCTGTGCCCAAGATTGAACATAAGGTGGTGGCAAGGCAGGAAGTAGAACCCACATTTCTAGAATACTCATTCTTAGCATTTACACAGAGAACATGGCTGTGATGGAGGCCCCCAAAAGGGAGTGAGAAACGAGGCTGACAGAACACTCTTAGGAAAGAGAAAAAACCAGACCAGCCAGCGTTTCTGGTATTGCTGCCTTTGGGGATATTCCTGTTGTTCCTTCCATCCCTTCGGGTCTCTGGCCCCAGCTCTCTGGCTTCTGTCCTTCCATTCAGAACAGTGATCTAGTATCACAAAAAAAAAAGGGACTGGACTTGGGGTGGATCGATCAATCAATCAGCCAACCGGCATTGATTATGCTCATCCTCCCACTGGACCCTGACTCTGGAGACCCCAAGACTGGAATGAAAGAGTCCCTGCTCTCACAGGACTTCCATTCCATGGGGAGAAGGAGGGGGGCCTGGGCTCAGGACACACAACATGCACACATACAATGCAGACATGAGACAGGGGGTGGGGGCTGGCGAAAAGAAGAACCTTTTGCTTGATCAGAGCTCTGAAGGAAGTCAGGGAATTTTTGAGCTGGGACAAGGAAAAGGAGAGGGTCTAGGGACCGAAGGAAGCCTGCAGAAAGACATGGAAATGGGGAAGAAGAGCTTGGGTTTGGGAATAATAAAATCTGGGCTTGAAGACAAGTCACTGAACCTGTTTCCTCATCTATAAAATGGGAACAACAGTGCCTTGTTATGAAGATCACTTGTGATTACAAAGCTTTCCACACAGTGCTGGGCACATAGTAGGTGGCTTCATTTAGAATTGTTCCCTTCCCCTTTCTGTCCCCCTCTGAGCCTCAATGCTTTGGAGACAGCCTCAGCTGCCTAACAGTCGTGGAGTACTAAGACCTGGATTCAAATCCTGCCTCAGACACTTAATGGCTAGTTGATGCTGAACAAAACACTTCACTTCTCTCAGATCAGATCTATAAACTGAGGGATGGAGGGGGCCCATTGGATGCCCTTGAGGTCCTTTCCAGCTCTAGTAGAATTGCCCAGAAGGAGTTTGAAATAGAAACACTTTTTTTTTCTCCTTTGCCCCATCCCAAGTTTATTGTAGATTGTGCTATTTAACACCCCCTCCCAAATGGCCCCTTCCTCTCCTCATCAATATTCTCCAGCTCCCCAGCAATAGGAAGCCCCCCTCCCCCCATCCTGGAGACCATTAGGGTGTCCCCCTTCCTTTCAGACCAGAGCCCGGACCTGGTAGAAGTGATGGATTCAGGTCAATGCTATGGAGGGCAGCCCAGCCAGCCCCTCTGCCATCTCATTATCAAGAAAAGCAGTGCATTAATAGCCCTGATTTTTTTTTAAGGAAAAAATAAAATAACCTTATCATCAGTCAGCCTCACTGGGAAGAGATGAGCTGGGTTGAAATTTAAACAAATGGTAGGGGTGGAAGGGGGGGTGGGCTTGGGGGTGTGGGTGTCCGGGGTGGGGGTGGGGGAGACTTTAAGAATGGCAGTGTGCTAATATGCCTCGTCCCCTTATCATCGAGGATATTAAAGGTATTGAAATGCTAAGTAGCTCTTTAAGGCTGTGTCTGATTTTCATTAAAGCTGAGGAGGGAGGGGAGGCCAGAGAGGGGGCTAGGGCCCCCAGATTGCTGCCTGGGAACAAATGATAGCTGGATTGTGAGCTGGTAACAGCCACTGGGGAAGCCCCTTGTGTCCCCCACCCCCTTCTAGTGCTGAGAGAGGGTGAGGGAGCACAATCCCAGGCAGGGAAGAACGGTCACTGAAGTGGGGGGTTCTGGTTTGTTCCAGAATCACTTTGTGCCAGTATGATCTTGGACAAATCATGTGACCTCATTTTAAAACAGGGCCAGGGGTGGCTGAATTCCCTATCTCAGGGTGGGGTATATAGGGTGTTCAGAAGGATTAGCATCTCTGGGGTGGGGCTCTGTTCAGAGCTGTTATCCCAACTTTGGAGTCCACCTTCCACCCAACTCTCCATCATCTCAGCCAATGGGCTAACCCAGGCTGAGGGTAACTGACAGACCTCACACCTGTTGGTGAACTGGGACAATTGTGAAGACTTCTCTTGATGGAACAAAAAAATGAAAATAAGTTTTTTTCCCAATGGCCATGAAAGTGCTTGGTCAAGCATCTTTAGTGCAAGATCCTGGGTCATTGACAATTATTTTGATTTTTTGTCTTGTCACAAGATTTCGATGACGGAGGAAGAGAAGGTGAAATTGAGACTCACTTAAATCCAATTCACCCCCAGTCATGTCATTGGTCTTCTTCAAAATACAAAGGCAAAACAACCACACCTTAAAGGGTTGTTGTTGTGGTCCATCCTCAAGGAAGAACAATGATATCATGAGGGTGATGTCTTGATTTTCCAGTGAATTGAATTTAAATGAGACAGAGCTGTGCAAAGTCCTCATACTCACTCCCTTCCCCAGTCTTTCAAGTCCAGTGACAAGACAAAGGCCATCACCCAGGATGCAGAGGCTTTGAATTGTATTTTTAGAGTGAACTCCCAATTGATGAGATCACATATCCATTTGAATATTTGAGTCCCAAATGAAATAGAGCAAAAAAAATTAATTAAAAATTAAATTAACCAGGAGTTACTCTGAAAACACAAATGTTTTCAGTAGTAGGCAATGCAGCTATCCTGCTGAACTGACTAACCTCAAAAGCACTATAGAAATGGGAACTCTTGTTATTACAATTAAATGGGAAAGGAATATGAAGAGAGTCTTGCTTCTGAAGTTAGGGGACTTGGGTTTGAATCATAGTATGATTTCTACAACTTTGGCAAAAATCACTTCCTCTCTCTGTGCTCTCCTGTAGGATGAATTAAATCCAATCTCTTTAAAATATACACAAAAACACACACATAAATACACACACACATATATATATTCATTTCCAAATTCTCTTCCTCTTTTCACCAACTTTCCCACCCACTGAAAACATAAAAAATAGGATTTTCAAATACAAACCATTTCTGCATTAGCCATTAAAAATGACAATAAAGAAAAAAAAATATACGCTTCCTCCTGCACTTTGAGACCTCAATTCTCTGTCTAGAGGTAGACAGCATTTTCCATCCTGAGTTCTTTGGAGCTGTAGGGAATCAGAGTTTCTAAGTCTTTCACAGCTGATAATTATTACAATATTGCTGTTGCTGTGCAGGTTGTCCTAGGTCTGCTCATTTTTCTTTGCATCAGTTCATTTAAATCTTTCCAGATTTTTTTGAAACCATCTCCTTCATTGTTTCTTCTATGACCATAGTATTCCGTCACATTCATAGACCAAAACTGATTTTTCCATCCTGTAATTCATCAGCATCTCCTCAGCTTCTCTTTGCCGCCACTAGAAGGGCTGCTATAAATATCTTTGTACATGTGGGTTTTTTTCTTTTTCCTTTGATATCTTTGGAATATAGATAAATCTAGCAGAGGTATTACTGGATCAAGGGTATGCACTGTTTTACAGTCTTTTGGATATAGTTTCACATTGTTCTCCAGAATGGATGGACTAGTTCACAACTCCACAACAATTCATTAGTGTCCCTATTTTCCTACATATTCTCTGGTACTTGTCATTTTCCTTTTCTTTCATGTTAGTTCATCTGATGGGAATGAGGTGGTCCCTGAGGGTTGTTTTAATTTGCACTTCTCTAATCAATAATGATTTAGAGAATTTTTTATATGACAATTGATAACTTTTATTTCTTTCTCTGAAAACTTCATATTCTTTAGCTAGCAATTGGACAATGGCTCCTATTTTCCCCTTTTTTTTTTATCAGTTTGGCTCAGTTCTCTATATATTTGAGAAATGAGATCTTAATCAGAGGAACTTGCTGTAATTTTTCCCTCAGTTTCCTTTTTTTCTAATTTTGGCTGCATTCGTTTTATTTGTGCAAAATCTTTTTGATTTTATATATTAATTATCTCTTATGGTTCCTACTACAACATCTGGTCATCTCTCACACAGTTACCACCAGTCAGCCTCTTATCATTGTCCAGATTATAATAATAATAATTATTGTACTTCCAGCTCAAGTCTCTCTTCACTCTAATTCATCTAATCTAATCTCTCCTCCAATTGCCTTGCTCAAGCATTTTCAGTGGATCTCTGTAGCCTCTAGGATTAAATACAAACTCCCTTTTTTAGTATTTAAAGTCTCCTCCAAACTATCTTTCCAGTTTGCTTTCACATCAGTCCCCCTCCATGTCAGTTTCATATAATTAAACTGACCTTTTTGCCATTCTCTATACATGGCATTAAATTTCTGCCTCTATGTCTTTGCCCAGACTACATTTCACATTTAGAGTTCTCTCCATCCATATCTCAATCTTTTGCAATACCTAGCTCTTTTCAAAGCTCATCTCCTCAACTCTGAGGTACCACCTCACATCTCTCAGACTGGCTAAGATGACAGGAAAAGATAATGATAAATCTTGGAGGGGATGTGGGAAAACTGGGACACTAATACATTGTTGATGGAATGGTAAACTGATCCAACCATTCTGGAGAGCAATTTGGAACTATGCCCAAAGGGCTATCAAACTGTGCATACACTTTGATCCACCAGTGTCTCTACTGAGCCTTTATCCCAAAGAGATCACAAAAGAGGGAAAGGGACTCATGTGTACAAAAATGGTTGTAGAGTTCTTTTTATAGGGATAAGAAACTGGAAATTGAGTGGATGCCCAACAGTTGGGGAATGGCTGAATAAGGTATGGTATATGAATGCAATGGAATATTATTGTTCTATAAGAAAAAATCAGCAGGATGATTTCCTTTTTTCCTTTTTTTTTTATTAAAGCTTTTTAGTTGAAAAATACATGCATGGGTAATTTTTCAACATTGACCCTGGCAAAACTTTCTGTTCCAAATTTTTCCCTCCTTCCCCCTACCGCCTCTCTTAGATGGCAGGTAGCCCAATACATGTCAAATATGTTAACATATATGACAAATCCAATATATGTATACATATTTATACAGTTATCTTGCTGCACAATAAAAATCGGATCTATAAGAAAAAATATGAGAAGGAAAACATAATGTAAGCAAACATCAATAGAAAGCATGAAAATGCTATGTTGTGGTCCACACTCAGTTCCCACAGGGCTCTCCCTGGGTGTATATGGCTTTCTTCATCACTAAACTAATGGAACTAGTTTGAAACATTTCATTGTTGAAGAGAATCACGTCCATCAGAATTGATCATCGTATAGTCTTGTTGCCGTGTACAATGATATCCTGGCTCTGCTCATTTCACTTAGCATCAGTTCATGTAAGTCTCTCCAGCCCTCTCTGAAAAGCAGGATGACATGGCTCTCTTTAACAATGAGGTTATTCAAACCAGTTCCAATAGATTTGTGATGGAGAGGACCATCTGCATCCAGAAAATGAGGACTGAATATGAATCACAACATAGTATTTTCACCTTTTTGTTGTTGTTTGCTTGTTTTTTTTTTCTTTTTTTCCCCTCTTTGATCTGATTTTTCTTGTACAGCATGATAAATATGGAAATGTTTAGAAGGATTGCACATGTTTAACATATACTGGATTACTTGCTGTCCAGGGGTAAGGGTGGGGGAAGATAGAGAGAAGAATTTTGAAACACAAGATTTTGCAAAGGATGAATGCTAAAAACTACCTTTGCATGTATTTTGAAAATAAAAAGCTATTATTATTTTTAAAATGCCAGTTGAATTATTGAATCCTATATCTTTAGAAACAATATAGCATAGTAAAATGAATTTTGGATCTGGCAGACGAGGAATCTGGGTTCATATCCAGACTCCACTATTGGGTGACTGGGCAAGTCACTTAATTTTTCTAGGCAGCTAGATGGTGACATAGTGCACAGAGCCAGGAGGACCTGAGTTTGAATGTGATCTCAGACACTTCCAAGGTGTGTGACCTGGGCAAGCCTCCTAACCACTAACTAGCTTAGTTTCTCTACCTGTAAAATGGGAAAGCTAATAATAACAACCCCTGTCTTCCAGGGATTTTGTGAGGATTAAATCTAATAAATACTAGTTATTATTATTAATCTTATTATTATGAATCTGTAAAATGAAGGGGTTGGACCACATAATCTTTAAGCTCCTTTTCAGCTCCAAATCCTTTAGATTTAAGTGATTCAAAATCATTCAGTCCAACTCCAAAGGCACAGATAAATTTTTGGTTCCTTCTATAATTTTTTTTTTTTGCTTCCTCTTTGGCCTGGTTAAACACCCCCATTATTTCCCCTAATTTGGTCACCATGGGTTAGTTTTTTCTGGGGCTATAGTAAATAATTAAGAAGAATAGGATTTTTTAAAAAGCAGATCTACAGAAAAGACACAATAACCAAGTCAGAGAATAGAAGGATCTTACTCCAAACCCCTCCAGTGTAGCACTACTTTAAGAACCTTATCTTCCTTAGGGAACTGACCATTTGTGGATCTGTCCCAGAAGAATGGGCAGTTCAGGGGTGCAGAAGGTGCAGAGAGCACTGGAGACTCATTTTCCTGAGTTCAAATCTGACCTCAGACACTAGATATGTGACCGTGGGTAAGCCACTTCACCCTGTTTACCTCAGTTTCCTCATCTGTAAAATGAGCTGGAGAAGGAAATGGCAAACCACTGTAGTCTTTTTGTCAAGAAAACCCCAAATGGCATCATGAAGGATTGGACACAATTGAAAAATGACTGAACAGTTATGTTTGCTATGTGCTTAGTACTGTGGAAAGATAGTCCCTGCTCCAAGGAGCTTGCATTCCACTGGGGGAGATGCCATTTAAATAAATTGGAATAAATAGCATATATAGAGACAAAGTGGAAAGGAGCTAACAGATGGGAGGGAAACCTGGAAAGGCTTCTTGTAGGAAGAGGCATTTGAATTGAATCTTGAAGGATGTCAGGAGGCAGAGGTGAGGAAGTGGAATACTGTAGGCCTGGGAGACATCTCTATAATTCAGCAAGCATTTATTAAGCACCTGCTATGTGCAAGAGAAGATGCAAAACGCTCTGGATACAAAGAAAGGTCAAATTAAGTCCCTATCCTCAAGGAACTCACAATTTAAAGGGAATAGGAAGGAGAGAACATGACAATAATTATATACAAACAAGATATTTACGGGATAAATGGGAAATGATCTACTGAGGGAAAGCACCAGCAAACAATAAGAGGAATCTGGATGGATTTCTTACTGAATATGTGATTTGATCTAGGACATGAAGGAGGTTGTCCTAAGGAGGAAGAGAGTTCTAGGCATGGAAGCAGCCAGTGAAAATGCCCAAATGGAGCATTTAATGTGAAGAACAGCTAAGAGTCCAAAGTCTCTGGATGCAAGAGGGAGGTCGTAAGGCATAAGGCTACTTTAAAGAGCTGAAGCTTTAAAGCCAAACAGGGTTTTCTATTTGTTCCTGGAGATCACAGGGAACCACCGAAGTTCATCAATTCAGCTACTGGAATGGGGTGGAGGATGGCCTGAAATAGGGGGGACACTTGTGGCAGAGATCCCAAGGCAAAGGTTCATTGACAGGAAATAGAATGTCACATGTGGGGAACAGCAAGAAATTAAGCCAATATGACTAGATCAGAGAGTGCCTGCAGGGGACTAAAGTATAAGAAGACTATAAAATAGGAAGGAATCAAGAACTTAACATAAAGGCTGATCCTGGAGTTTATTGAGTTGGAAGTGACATTGATAGGGTGCAGCTTCTAGGAGAAATACAGCAGTAATCCTGAGGCCCCCAGACTGTAGGAGTGCTATTGTTCGAACAATCTGCTTGTCAATGATCCTAAAGTCTCCTGGCCTTAGGAATACTATAGTATAGTCCTACAAACACTGTTGACTGCCAAATAACAATCTGTTGGTCAATGATAACAGAGGTTTCTGAGACAAATGGCAAGGTGCATACCTGACTGCTTTGGATCTCTGTCTTTTCCTATAAATTTATCTTCTTGCTTCTGGTACTTTGCTAAATTCTTTGTAACTTAGCACGCTTCAATTGGCATTATAATTATAGTAAACTTTGCCCCTTGACTTGGAGATGGGTTCAAGCCTGCAAATTCTTTTGAGACACCTAGCGATAGCATCCTGTAACCCCAACTTTTGGGGTCTCCTTTTGAATGTCAACATTATGGTCATCATTTGGTCTCTGAGACACTTGGCTCCCTGAGTTTATAGACCTGTTTCATCCTTATGGTCATCAAGCAAATCACATCAACAAGCATTTATTAAAGATTTGCTATATATTTAGGTACTGTGCCAAGTGTTGAGGTTACAAATATAAGCACAAATAAATTTTCTTTCTAAACCAACCTTAAGGTCTTGCTCTTCCTTTCCTTTCTTTTTCTGGGGAGCCACACTCCAGACCTCAAAGTTACCTCCTCACCTCACCCCTGACTTTTTGTAAGCAGATAGAAAATCCGAATTTAGGAATGATACAGAAAAATGAAGATGATGTCAACTGGATCAGAAAGAAATGAACTCCTTTTTGGAGGACTCCAGCCCTTCTCCTTGTCCCCATGACTGACTCATCTGTTCTATTCTATCAAATAAGCATTCTCGTCTCCTTATCCCCTAACCCAACACACACACACACACACACGCACACACACACATTTACACTCAAGGGTACTGCTCCTGCTTGGCCCTAAATGAAAATGGTTTTATCTAATACTAAGCTTTATGCTTAAAACCTCCCAAAAAGGGAAGGTTTTTCCCTGCCTTCTTTTCAAGGGAGTCACAGTCTAACCCATTTTTCCCAAGCCCTCTCAGACTCAGAAGCATATCTGATCAATAAGGTTTTACTCATGTTACTTTTTATTTCTATGAGAATTCTTGAGTTCGGAGGGTTCCCAGACCTCCTCATTCACCAGTCTCTGACCCACTCATCATCCCTGCCAGCAAGAAAAAACAAGCCTTTGAATTCAACATCTTACTAATTCCTTCCTTGCTAAACAACACCCATTCTCATTCCAATCCTAGAGGAAAAAAAGGGGAAATGGCCATGGAGGAACAGTCAAAGGTGACCCCAACCTTTCATAAAAAGCTGTGCAGATGCTTCCTAAAGATCACAAAGACACACATTTACTTTCTTTATAATCACTAGGCTGGCATAAATACTTAAGCATCATTGAACAACTGAGACCCTGCTTTATCTGGATTTAGCCTTCTTTTTTACCATAGAGTTCCGACATCTTGTTGAAAAAGAAACCCGTGTTCCATTCTCTTTCTTAGGATCATAGATGTAGGAGTAAAAGGTAACTCAGAAGCCATCTAGTTTATCCTGAACCCATTTTAAAGAAGGGGAAACTGTTGCCCACCCAAGACCCTTCAGAGGCAGTATTTGAGTCCAAGTCAATGTGATTCCAGAGCAAAGACCTTTCCATCACACTATATACACTGTTATAGGACTTCTAACCTGAGCTTTCTCTCCTTTTCTGTTTCAAAGCTGGTGCTGGTTCCAGGCCCTTCCATCAAATCCTGATAATTGCCCACCATGAATCTTTCACATTAGCATATCTCTACTTGTTTCTGCTGAGTGATTGATGCACACTCTCATCCCTCTTCAGTACCAGAGAAATGTTCAAATGAAAACCCTTCTTAAGTTTACCCTAGACATAGGCAGGGCTACAGAGTGACCTTTGTCAGGGATGTTGCCAGGGGCACTCTTGATCAAGTGTGGCTAGCCTCTGGGTCTGTCCCTTCCAGCTTGAGGATGTGTGATCTCTGAACCTCTGAATGCCCAAGGCTGTGTGACCTCTGACTGTGATCCTCTGGAGAAAAGAGGGAAGGGCTCAGAAGGTATTGTCAGAGATGCAGCTGTCGGTGACCTTGTGACAGTCATTCCTGTCCAGACCTTTGGGGTTTTGTCCAAGGCCTCTGGCAGCTTGTAGTCCAGCCCAAGGAACAGGACTTTCCCCAAGTTCACACACAACACAGAGTAACATACATGGACATGCAGGGGAAGCTCGCCCCAGGTTATCCGATTCCCTAGAGCTTCACTATTATACCACAATTCTCTCCTTTCAGTCTCCCTCCTTCCAACACATGAAGCTCAACCAGCCAACTATAATGGGCCAACCCAGAGACCTGAGATTTCCCTGCCTTTGTCTGCTGTTCTCGGTCTGCCTCAGAATAGGAGAGAGGCTGGGGTCCCTGGCAGGGGTCTGCCTTTCTGACCCACAAATCAACCACCTTTTCCTTCTTGGTAGAAGTAACAATATAACATAAAGAGACCTCAATATTTAATGGATTGCTTCATCATCATCATCAACAAAATTTATATATCACTATGTACCAGACAACACTTTATAATTATTATCTTGATTGATATTTATGATAATTATGGGAAGTAGGAACTATTATTTCAAGGGTAGCCAAGGGGTGCAGTGAATAGAATGCTGGGTCTGGACTCAGGAAGACCAGAATTCAAATCGGACTTCAGACACTAATTGTGTCTGATCCTGGGCAAGTGGCTAAACCTATTTGCCTCAGTTTCCTCATCTATAAAATAAGCTAGAGAAGGAGATGGCAAACCACTCTAGTATCTCTGCCAAGAAAACCCCAAACGGGGTCATGAAAAATGGGACATGAAAGAAAATGACTAAACCACCACATGTGCTATTATTATCCCCATTTTACAGATGAGGAAACCAAGGCAAATAGGGATTAAGTGATTTGTCTATAAGGTCTTCCTGACTATCCAACTCTATTCAATGCGGCAAAGAAAAAAAATCTTTTCAAAAGTTCTGAGGTAGATGATGACATATTGATTACAATGACATAGTAGGGAAAGTCCAAAATGGACATCTGACCAGAGAGTGGAGCAGCTATCTAGGAAGGATGAAGAACGATCCATGGATGGTTTGAATACTATATCTGTATTTATATTTAAAGAACCAGATCCATGATAGAAGAGGGATGTAAGGATGAGGGGTGAAAATGACAAAGGATGAGAAGGTATAGAGGAAGAGTTCCCACAGCAGAACATGGATTCCCCCACATCAAAGTCCAGTAAGAAATACATGTACTTCCCACCCAGAGTAAGGGAAAAAAACAATTTCTTTCCAGAGTGAAACTTACCTCTTTTGCCTGGGTCGAGATTTACCTCCCCTGTGAGCAGCAGCAGATGCTTTCCCAGCTCTCCTCCCAATCTCTATCCCCCATCATTCCCTGCTGCTTCCCAGCTTTAGCTTCATTGAGCAGCAGCCCAGAGGGGAACAACAGCCCAGGGTGGCCCTCCTCAATGGGCCACAATAGCAGCTGAGCAGGCGTGGAGAAAGGTCAGCTGGAAGAGTTCAGGGGGAGCCCAAGAGCCTTCCATGGAGGGGGCCATGAAGCTGACAGGAGTCCTGAAACAAGCAGAGGCTTCTAGGAAGCCAAAGAACCAATTATCACCAGCAGCCATTCAGTTATTGGGGGAGGAGTGGAACTAGGAGACATGCCACAGGTCATTAATACAGGAGCATTAGAGGCCATCCCCATGGGGCACTTAATCCACTCAACTTTGGAACTCCTGCCCTGGGGCTTAGCTGTCCACACTGGGGAGTGAGCAAACACAAATTCATAAAACCTGCTGTTATGCATATAACCCGCAGGCCCTGGACCAGATCCTGTTTCCCATCCTCCACTTATCCTTTCCAACTAGTTCCTTTCCATCTGATCTGCCCCTCACAGTGCTTAGCACATAGTAAGCACTTAACAAAACACATTCATTTGTTCGTTTATTTAGATGAAGAAACAGGTGAACAAATCGTCATTCTGACATTTATTAGCTCTGTGACTTTGAAGAAGCCATTTTAATCTCTTGGATCCTTATTTTCCTCATTTGTAAAATCGGGGTAAAAATCAATCAGCAATTGATTGCACATGTTTCACCTATATTGAATTGTTTACCATCTCAGGGAAGAGAGAGGGGAGGGATAGAATTTGGAACTCAAAACTTTAAAAAAAATGTTAAAGATCATTTTAACATGTAATTGATGAAAAAATTTATTTTTATTATATTTATATTACATCAGATATATTTATTATATTTATATTATATCAAATATATATTTATTATATTTATATTACATCAAAAGTCGACCAACAAGTATCTACTACATACCTACTATGTGCTAGCTAATGTTCTAGATGCTGAGGGGCTGCAAGTTTAAAAAATGAAACAATCCCTACTCATAATTATCTAACATCCCAACAGGGGAGACAAATAAATACATATAAACTATAGATGGCATAGATATCAATTTGATAGATGCATATACACATACATAGTAATTAAATACAAGGTAATTTGAGAGGGAAGGCGCAAGCATTTGGGGGATCAGGAAAGGATTTAGGCAGGAAATAGTGTTTGATCTGCATCTTAAAGGAAAAGGTCTCTATGGGGTGGAGTTAGGGAAGCAAGTGCATTTTCTTACTGTGTTGGGGTGAGGAAAATATATATTTTTTCAACCCTTATAAGCTCTCCAGAAATGAGTATGGTTATGGCTAAACCCAGTACAAGGGACTGAGTATCTAAATGGAATAGAGATCCCAGTCCGTGGGAGTGTCATGCTGTAATGATTAGTGAATCAGAGAACCTGGCTTGGAGTCTTGGCTCTGTGACTTTGGGCAAGATCTTTAACCCTTCTGGGCCTCAGCTTCCCCACCACCCCATTCTTTTTTAAAAAAAATTAAATTAATTACTTTAATTTTTTTCTTTATTAAGGCTATTTATTTGCAAAACATATGTATAGGTAATTCTTCAGCATTGATCCTTACAAAGCTTTCCTTTACAAATTTCCCCCCTAGTTCCCACCCCTCCCCTAGATGGCAGGAAATCCACTACATGTTAATTATGTTAAAATACTTGACAAATTGAATATATATATACATATTTCCACACTTATCTTGTTGTGCAAGAAAAATCGTTATCTACGAGAAAAAAAAATCTGAGAAGGGAAACACAATCACCATCCCATTCTTAAAGGGAACTGGTCTCTGATAAATTACAATGTCCAATTTTGGGGGCAGTGAACAAATGAGGAAACATATTTCCCAGCAGAGGATAGGGCCTGAGAGTGTGGAATATCACATCTAGGGTCAGTCAGACAGAGTTGTTTTGTTGATTATTTTTGCTAACTGAGTGTTGTTGTTGCAGGGGAGGGGGGTATTCTAAGGGAGGGTTCATTTGGAAGAGGGTGATAGGAGGAAATGATTGTGATGGAAAAAACAAAAGGCATCAGCGAGACCTTAAAGCCAAATGGGTTTGAAGGAGTTGGGTTGACGATCTCAGAGGTCCCTTCCAGCTCTAAGATTTTGCTGCTACAATTTGACAAAAGGTGAGTTTCATCATTCAATTTACTCCATACAGAGCCTATGATAAAAAAAAAAAGTCAGAGCCTTTGAGTCTGAGCCTGGCCCCCTGGATCTTCAGCACTAGTCTCAGCATTGGACAGCTCCCTTCCCAAAGGGGATCCTTACATTGGCACTCAGTCCAAGTGGCAGCACACATGGGTGGGGAACAAGAACCAGGGCAGGATCTCAAGCCCAGAACTAGTAAATGGCTGTCCATCATTAGAGTGACAATTTGTCCTTGGATTTTTGTGATAGTGATGCTGGACTTGTGAGGATACTAGAAGGGCTTTAGCCGAACTGAGCTCACAACTCCTGAGGTGAAGCAGTCCATTAAACCCTGGAGAACCCAGTATCAGTGATTACAATTAGCTTTATTTAAAAAATGAGTATAATAAGATTTTATGAGTGAGAGAGGATGTAGAGGGAGGAAGAGAATTTGGAATAAAAAAAATTTAAATTAACCAAAAAAAAGATTTATCAGAGCTTTTAATTTTTATACCCCAATCATTTCTGGATACTCTCTTTCCCTCTTCACCTCCTATCCCCATGTCTGTTTCCAAATTGAATATGCTCTTATAATAGTTTTTTAAAAAAAAAAACACTTAAGCTAAAACACAGATACAGTGAATCCTATAAAATGAAAACATTCTGCATTTACAGTGCAGCACCAGGAAAGAGAGGCTCAGTTTCATTTATTCTTTGGAGGCACTCAGCATCTCAATCCTTTTGCATGTTATTTTTCACTTAGATGCTTGTAACAGAAATTGTGCTAACATTATTGTGGAGCTTTAAGGATCATAGATGCAGAGATGGAAGGAACCCAAGAGGTCATTAGTCCGGAAGTATAGAAACTCAAATAGAAATAGATCCATGCTGGCTGAACATTGATTTAGAAAATCACAAGGTGGGACAGCTAGGTGTCAAATTGGATAGATCGCCAGCCCTGAAGTCAGGAGGACCTGAGTTCAAATCTGACCTCAGACACTTAACATTTCCTAGCTGTGTGACCCTGGGCAAGTCACAAATGCCTCAGTTGAAAAAAAAAAAGAAAAAAACACCAAAAAACTCAAGGTAACATTATCTGTGTTGTAGTTTAATGGATAAACAATGCTGTTTCTGGATCCAGGAAGCTCTGGGTTCATATTTTGTAGCACCATATTCTTGTCAGAATAATGCTATGATCCTGGGAAAGTTACTTAAATTTTGTTTGCTTTGGTTTCTTCATCTGTAAAATGGGAATAATAATAGAACCCGCCTCTTAGAGTTGTAAAGATCAAATGAGTTAATAATTGTAAAATGCTTAACACAGTACCTGGCAGATAGTAAAAACTATGTTATGCCATCTTAGCTATTATTGCAATTATATTCATTCATTTATTTTGTTAAACATATCCCAACTACATTTTAATTTGGTACAGGCCAAAATTTGCTGGTTTACAGGCATGACACTTCTGATATAATCTAACCCCCTCATTTTATAGAAAAATAAACTGAGGCAGACAGAGGTGGAATGATTTGCCCAGAAACAGCTAGTCCATACCAGAGGCACAATCTGAATGAAAGTCTTACTGATTCTTAGTCTAGCAGTCTATCCATTATACCACATTGCCTCTCAAAATTTACAAAAAAAAATTTAGTAGTTGTTGGCAAATGTGAGGCATCTAGGTGATGCTATGGATAATGTATTGAATCTGGAGAGAGAAGGACCTTAGTTCAACTGCAGTTTCAAATACTAACTAGCTATGTGACCCTGGTCAAGTCAAACTCTGACTCTGTTTTTCTCATTTATAAAAAAAAGAGAGAAAGATAATAATAATACCAGAGTTGTTGTAAGGATCAAATGAGACAATATTTTATATTTATTGTTTCTTTTTTATATTTATCATTTTTGTTCTTTTAGTTCTGATTATTTTCTTCTGTAGCATCTATCCATTTCACCTTTTTCATTTCCCTTAGTTTTTCACATTTGTTACTTTCATTGCATAGGATATTTCATCACATTTAAATGCCACAGTTTGACCAGTCATCCCTTCCTTCATTTTATTTCTATTTCTTTGATGCCACAGAAGAAGCTGTATTGAATCTTTTGATGTATATGGAACCTTTTCTTTCTGTCTTTGACCTCCTTGGGAATGTCAGCTAATGCACTTATTGGGTTAAATAATTTCCCTCATAATTGTATTCCCCCCAAAAAAACAATTGAACTAATTCAGTTTATATATATGTAGATATATATGTATATAAAACAGTGTATAACAGTGCCCATGTCCCTATAGTCCTACCAACATAAGTCAAAGATGTTTCCAATATCCATATACTCTAGAATCTTGACTCCAGCTCACCTTTCTAGTCTTATGGAGGCAGCTATGTGATTCAGAGGGCTGAGCCTGAGTCAATTTCTCCTCTGTCACATACGGCTGTGTGAGCTGGGCAAGTCACTTCACCTCTGTATGCCTCAGTTTCCTTAGCTGTAAAGTACAGATAATTAACAGAATCTACTTTCCAAGATTATTGAATAGATCCAATTAGATGCTATTTATAAAGTATACAGTACCTTGTATATAGTAGGGGTTTAATAAATGATTTTTTTCTTCCTATTTTCCTTGGGAGAGTTCTGGGGGCAGCGAGTGCAAGGATTATTATTAATATTATTATTTTATAGATGGAAAAATTAAATCTTACTGAAATTGCTCATTGCTTATACAGTTAGTAATCATCAGAGCTAGGGCATGAGTCCAAGATCTAAGGCACAGGATCATAGACTCTCAGAGATGGCAGGGACAACCTCAGTAATGATCTAGCCTAAAAATATCCCCAAATAGAAGTCATTTTCTTTTCTTTCTTTCTTTTTTTTTTTGGGGGGGGGACAAGGCAATTGGAGTTAAATGACTGGCCCAGGGTCACACAGCTAGTAAATGTTAAGTGTCTGAGATTGGATTTGAACTCAGGTCCTCTTGAATCCAGGACCAATACATTATTCTCTGCAGCATCTAGTTGTCCTAAAGTCATATTCTAATATGTAAATGTGTTTTTCCTGACTTCTCATGTAGAATGAGTATCATATTGCTTGTATTCTCAGTGAGAGGGAGAGGGACTAGAGGAAGAGAAAGGATTTGGAGGGAGGGGAAAAAGGGAGAGAAACTTGGGAGGGAGGGAGGAAGAGAATTTGGAGGAAAGAAGGAAGGGAAAGAGAATTGGAGGAAAGGAGGAAGGGAAGGGAGAGAATTTGGAGGAAGGGATGGAGGGAGGAAGAAAATTTGGAGAGAGGGAAAGAACTGGAGGGAAGGAGGGAGAGAATTTAAAGGGAGGGAGAGATTTTGGAGGAAGGGATGGAGGGAGAGAGAGAATTTGCATGGAGGGAGGAAGGGAGGGAGAAGATTTTCACTTAAAAAGTGAATGTTAAAAAAGGAATGAATGTTACTTTGAAATCTATGTGAAATGTAATCAAGCATTATTTCTTGGAAACAGAGGTTGAATATATGAAATGCTTATTCCTTAGAACTAACTACATGGTAAAAGAAAAGTCCTGAAGGGGTGCGTTTTCATTATGCACACAGTGAAATCCTGCTATAGGTAGCATCAGACTTACCAGTGAAATGAAATGTGTAACTACCAAGTCACATTGCCATGTGCCCGTCAGTATTTGACATTGTCTTTATCTACCTTCTTTCAGAAGTAAAAGGGCACTGTTTTAAGCTGAGCCATTGATGATCATTGGGAAATGGCTGTATTGCTCTGCAAGAAACCCTGGAATTGGACTTTTGTTAACAGCTTGTAAATCAAAAATGTGCTTCTCTACACAGTAAAGTACATTATTCTTTAAGAATTTGAAGGAATGAACAAATGGGGGCAGGTAGGTGACTCAGTGGATAAATCACCAGCCTGGGAATCAGGAGGACTTGAGTTCAGAACTGTCGTGTGACCCTAGGCAAGCTACTTTTTTAATTTGTAATTTTTTATTAAAGCTTTTTATTTTTTCAAAACATATGCATAGATAATTTTTAATATCCACTCTTGCAAAACCTTGTGTTCCAGATTTTTTCTCCCTCCCTTTCCCTTGCCCCCTGATGACAAATAATCCAATATATGTTAAACATGTGCAATTCTTCTGCATGTATTTTCACAAATATCAT
>JAJPUD010017427.1:20795-31331 GCA_023553655.1 Myrmecobius fasciatus | reverse complement strand
GGTCTCTTTCAGGAGGTGATTGGTGAATTCTTTCAATGGCTACTTTAACTTCTGATTTTAAAACATCAAAGCAGTTTTCTTTCATAATTTCCTGGAAGATAGTGTTTAGGTTCTTTTTTTCATCATGGCTATCAGGGAGTCCAATAATCCTTAGATTGTCTCTCCTCAATCTGTTTTCTAATTCAGTTGTTTTTTTCCAGGAGATATTTCTTATTTTCTTCTATTTTATCACTCTTTTCTTTCTGTTTGACCGATTTTTGAATTCTTATTGAATCATTCACTTCCATTTGCTTAATTGTAAATTTGAAAGATTTCTTTTCCTCAGTTGCCTCTTTTAGCTCCTTTTGTAGCTGGCCAATGGAATTTTTTTGGTCATTGTTATCTTTTTCCATTTCATCATTTTTTGTTTTTCAGTAGGTTGGTGTCTTTTTCCATTTCATCAATTTGGTTTTTCTTTGAATTGGTGTCTTTTTCATATCTCTTTTGTATGGCATTTTATCCTTCTTGCATTGATCTCATTTCATTTCCCCATTTTTCTTCTAACTCTTGTTTAAGATTCTTTATGCAATCTTTAAGGAAAGGCTTGTGAAATGGGGACCAACTCATGTCTCCCTTTGTGGCTTCCTCTGAAGTTGCTTTCCCTTTAGGAAACTCAGGATCTGGGGTCTGCCCTTCTTTCTCTCCATAAAAGCTGTCTATGGTGAAAGCTCTCTTCTGTTTCTTACTCATTTTTTAGAGCTTGAGGTCTGGTCAAAGCAGAGGAGCAGCAGTTGCTTCATTTTGCCCTGGGGCAGTTCGGCTGGTTGACTTCAGGTGTGGGGCTGGTTGGCTAGGTCTCTGTTCTCACTTGTTCTCTATCCACCTTTTACCAAAGGCAGATCTGCCCAAGTACCTGCCTGGAAGCAGAGTAAAGTGGCCCAAGCGTCTCTCAGGGACTTCCCTGGTGATTAGAATCCTCCATGCTCCATCCCAGCCCCAGGCTTCTTCCTTGGCTGCGTGCTGCTGCCTGAGTGGGGCAAACCATTTGATCCCCTCCCTGTCTGAAACAGACCTGCTCCGGAGTTCTTCCAAGGTAATTTTTGCTGGAAATGTATTTTACTCCAAGTTTTTGTAGGAGCTTTCACTCCAGAACCAGTTCAGAGGCTTAATCTGTTGTTGGTTTGAGGGAAGATCGAGAATCGTGTCTGCACTTTGCCATCTTGCCTCTGCCCCCAAATCATTGCATTGTTGAAAAGAGACACATCCATCAGAATTTATTATTATATAATCTTGCATTATATATTATTATATAATCTTAGCATCAATTCATGTAAGTCTCTCCAGACCTTTCTGAGGTCATTGGGTTGATTGTTTCTTATAGAACAATAGTATTCCATAACATTCATAAACCATAACTTATTCAACCACTCTCCAAATGACAGTCATCCACTCAGTTTCTAGGTTCTTACAAAGAAGGCTGTCACAAATATCTTTGCACATGTTTGACCCTTTCCCTTCTGTATGATCTCTTTGGGATACAGACCCAGTAAAGACACTGTTGGGAGAAAGGGTCAGCACAGTTTGATAAGTCTTTGGCCTTAGTTCCAAATTGTTCCCCACAAAGGTTGAATCAGTTCACAATACCACCAACAAAGTATTAGTGTAGCAGTTTTCCCACATTCCCTCCAATATTTGTCATTATCCTTTCAACCCTTGTTTCATTTTTTCTCATCTTAGCCAATCTGCGAGGTGTGTAGTAATACCATATGGTGGTCTAAAAATTTACATTTCTCTGATCAATACTGATTTGGAGCCCCTTTTCATATGACTAGAAATAGTTTCAATTTTTTTCATGTGGAAATTGTCTGTTTATATCTTTTGACCATTTATCAATTGGAGAATGGCTTGAATCCTTACATATTTCAGTCAATTCTCTATATATTTTAGAATGAGGCCTTTATCAGAACCTTTGAATGTAAAAAATATTTTCCCAGTTCATTTCTTCCCTTCTAATATTATCTGCAATAGTTTTGTTTGTACAAAAACTTTTTAACTTGATATAGTCAAAATCTTCTATTTTGTGATTATTGATGAACTCTAGTTCTTCTTTGGTCACAAATTCTTTCTCTTCCACAGGTCTGAGAGATAAACCATCCTACATTCTTCTAATTAGTTTACAATATCATTCTTTATGTCTAGATCATGAATTCATTTCGACCTTATGTTGGTATATGGTGTTAGGTGTGGGTCAATGCCTAGTGTCTTCCATACTAATTTCCAATTTTCTCAGAAGTTTTTGTCAAATAGTAAGTTTTTATCCCCAAAGCTGGGATCTTTGGTTTTATCAAACTCTAGATTACTCTAGTCATTGACTATTTTGTCCTGTGAACCTAACCTATTCCACTGATCAACTACTCTGTTTCTTAGCCAGTACAAATGGTTTTGATGACCACTACTTTAAAATATAGTTTTAGATCTGGTACAGCTAGGCCACCCTCATTTGCTTTTTTCATTAATTCCCTTGAAATTCTTGACCTTCTGTTTTTCCAGATGAATTTTGTTGTTATTTTTTCTAAGTCAGTAAAATAATTTCTTGGGAGTTTTATTGATATAGTACTAAATAAATAGATTAGTTTAGGTAATATTGTCATCTTTATTATATTAGCTCGACCTATCCAAGAGCACTTGATATTTTTACAGTTGTTTAGATCTGACTTTATTTGTGTGGAGAGTGTTTTGTAGTTTTGCTCATATAGATCCTGACTTTCCCTTGGAAGATATATTCCCAAATATTTTATACTATTGACAGTTATCTGTCTTTTTTGAATTCTTCCAAGAAAGCCTTATGAGATGAGGACCAACTTATATCAACCTTTGGAGCTTCTTCTGGAGATAATTTGCCTTTAGTTTCCTCAAAGTTTGAGGTCTATTCTCTGTCTCCATAAAAGCTATATATGGTCAAAATTCTTTTTGCTTTTTTTGCTCATTTTTAAAGAATGAGATCTGCTCTTAGGGCAAAAGGGAAATTGTCCCAAGTTTCCTCTACAGGCACCAATGGCTTACTTCTTTCCTGTGCTGTTTGGGTATGGCTAAATCCTGCATTATTCTGTGCTCCAGAGGCTAATCTGCTGATCCACTGTCTTCTGAACTAGGACAGAGTAGCTAATGCTTCTATATTTTGGCTATTTTCTTCTGGTAGATTCCCCAGAGCATGGACACCACACTGCAGTCAGTCTTGGTCCTGCACCTGCACTCAGCTGCTTTTTTCCCTTGCTCCTCTTAATTCCCCTCTCCCCCAACTGCAATTGAAGCAGACCTTTTCTGAAGTTCTTCAAAGACAACTTTTGCTGGAAAATTGTTACATTACAAATATATGTGTTACACCACAAAAATATGGTGTTGATTGGAAGAATGCTAGGAAGAACTCAGATAAAGTCCTGTCTACTTTCCAAAAACTTGTCTCTACCCTCCTGTTCTTATTTCTTTGGAGCCAAGCTTAGTTATTTAATTCATTAGCATTAGGTTTCCAGTTATAATACTTGTATATGCCATTTTCCTGGTTCCACTTATTTTACTTTGATTCATTTAATATAGATTCTCATATGCATTATTTTATTAATCATATTCATCACTATTTTTTACACCTTAATAATATCCCATTCCATTCATGTATTCTATCATCATGGGATATAGAGCTAGCTAGCTGGTGAAGCAAAAAGAGTGACTTCTCTTTAAATCAAGAGAATAATTTTCAAATCTACACTGAAACACTCACCCAAAATATGATTCTGGGCAAATAACTTGCCTTTATTCTTTTAATTTCCTCACATTTAAATATCTAACTTATGTGGTAGTTTTGAAGATAAAATGAGATAATATTTTTATAGAAACTTAACCAATTGATTGAAGCATAGCAGGCACATAATAAATACTTATCCCTTGCCTTCCCTTCTTATATCCCATACAAGTACTAATCATGAGTATGGAATTTGTTTCTAATTCCTTGCTATCAAGAATAATGCTGCTATAAATATTTCAGAGTGGTCAGAACCATTATTTTTATTTTTTATCTCCTTAAAATCTATATCCATAGTAGTATGAATAACGGGTCAAAGGGTATGGGCCTTTTGTTTGCTTATTTTTTTAGGAAAATTCTCATTTTTTTGTACAAAGTTGGCAGTTTCATAATATTGACATTGTTCTATTAGTGTATCTTATATAAGCTCTCCTACATTAAAAATTCCTAATTTCTTAATGTTTTTATTGGGGTTTTTTTTGAGATGAATTTTTATGATTTGTTTTGAGAGGAAACCAATCAGGTTTTTAATTAATATTTTAGAACAATCTTTCATGTATTTGTTAATAATATATGTACATATGATTTATATATATTTATATATATTTATAATTTATATTATATACATCACACATATAATAAAATAATAATATAATTGTTAATAATTCTAGTTATTTTGAGAAATTCTCTCATATTTTTTGACCACTTATTCTTCAGAGAGCGGCTTTTGTTCTTATATTTGCTAGTTCCCTATACAAATAAGAATCCAGATTAGACATTTTTTTTTTGCTGAGACAATTTGGGTTAAGTGAGTTGCCCAGGGTCACACAGCCAGACGTGTTAAGTGTCTGAAGCCAGATTTGAACTCAGGTCCTCCTGACTTCAGGATTGGTGCTCTATCCACTGCACCACCTAGCTGTCCCAATTAGACACATTTTTAAAGCTAGTACTCACTGAAGTTTTTTTTCCACCATCTCAATTATTGGGCTTTCACTTAAAACAAACAAACAAACAAACAAAAACAATAGTATAATGGGAGGTAGCCTAATATAGATATATTTTTACATATGGACTGGAATTATAAAATTTAAATTCCAGTCATTGGTCTTCCAAATATTATCCCTGCCCTGCATAGTTTCAACAACATACCCCTCTCAAAATAAGTCCATCACTTCTCAACTCATCACTATGAGACTAACTCAAGCCATGATTGACATCAGCTTCTTTAATCTCTTCTCCCTTATATTTGTAGAGCTAAAGAGTAAAATAATACACTCTTCCCAATGCCTCCTCCTTGGAGAGGTTTTAAGGAGAATTTGGGTGAATCCCTTCCTTTTCTGTGCCATCTTTGCTCTGTTGCTTCAGTGCCTTTCTTTATAGAAGGTAGACATTAGATCCTCAATTCCTTATTCCACTTTGCATCTGTTGACCTGCCTGGTTTCAACTCCTGGGAAAAGGTGGCACTGAGTATTACCCAGTGTTCCTCTCTTTGTCTTTCCTGTTTTGTGAGTGTGCGTGTGAGTGTGCATGTGTGTGTGTTGTTTGTTTATGTGTGTATTATCTCAACCTGTATATTGCAATCTCCTTCTGGGCAAAGAGTGTCTTTCTTTTTTTTACTTGCATGCCCAGCACTTACCACAGAATCTGGCATATAATTGGCAATTAAATATTTACTGTATTGGATTAGTCAATTTTACCTTTCTAGGCCTTATTTTCTTCATGTGAGAAAGGTATCTACCTTCTAGAATTATTATGAACATCAAAGTAGGCATTATATACAAAATGCTTTGTACTCCCCAAAATAAAAAATTAAGCTATTACTTTTCTATAAAGTAATAAATATCAAATAAAAATGAATAATAAAGAATTTTTTCTTCTTTCATGTAGGAGTCCTAGAAATATATGCAATATTTCTCATACTTTAGATTTCTAAAGTTTCTCTTATTTTAATATTTTAACAAAAATTATTTATCCCATCATCTGGTAGATTGGTTGTATTAAGGCTAAAATATCACATATTTGTTGCTATTCCCAGATATTAATTATTTATGAAAATATATCATATGAATCTTGAATTATATCATCAATTATGTATCAACAGTATTAACCACAGATGAATGACCAAAGGTAATTTTTAAAATGATGTTTATTAATATACTATGAAATAATTCTCTTGGGAGCTTTCTTTTTGCATTTTTAAAAATTATTTCTATATCTGCTGTTTAGTTAACCCCACAATGCCTAAAACTTGAGGAGGCATCAAAAACACCTTCTCTTACTGTCCTATCTACAGTCTCCTCTAATTTCTTTGTATGGAGACCTCAATACTAACTTTAATTATACCTTAAATTATCACTTGACAAATATTTGTGTCAAGAGTTTTTTCTTTGATGCTGATTGGTGTGAAATATGGAATTTACAAGCCATTAAGAAGCCATTCTGTGGCATGCCCTGCAATTAATTAGAAGCCAAGTAATAAAAAAATGCAATTAACTCAATGAGTACATGTAAAAAGAAAAAAAAAATGCATCTTGTGAAAAAAGAAAAGGAACATAAAGTGAGTTCCATTCCAGGAAAGAATGTAGAAAAGTAATCCTTGGCCTCTCTCAGTACATCAATTCTTATCCTCTTTAACCATTTTAATTAACATGTTAATAAATTTCCTGATAGGCCTGATAGCAAGTGGCAGTCAGCAGGTTCAGGCTGAAATAAAATCTAATGCAGCAGTTTTCTAACTTGTAAAAAAAAAAAATCATTACTGCTTATTCAACCATAGTACAACTCCCCCCACCCCCACCTACCACTGTATTTAAAAGGAAGATTGCCATTTAGAAGATTTAAACTTTAGCCCCCCACATATTAAATAAAATTAATGATCTCATTGCTTGGATCTCATATATTACCTCTAGATTATCCATCCACTGGGTAAACGGTAGACATTACTTGGTCACTATGATAGATTTGAATGCGGGCAGTAACATCAATCAGTGTCCCCACCTGATTAGTTGTTTGTGTCTTTGACAGGCTCTTCCATCTCACTGAATGAAAGCTTGCTGATTGCTCACACGTCTCTCTATATCCATTGCCCTCCATAACTACTATATTATATGACTAATGCTGATAGTAGAAAATGTTTTTCCTGACAGCTAACAGTGAATGTTTCTTATACCTTTATCATTACATACATTCTAACCATACCTTCATTTCAAATGGGGATGGTCAACAATGAAAAGAAATGCTAAGAAATGAGAAATAATGGACAGCTTCAGGTCATGGCACCCATGTTTGCAAATACCCTTGGGAAAGAAAGTGGCATGAAATATTCTTCCTTGGATAGAGTAAAAATCAGACATGTCAAAAATAAACTATTAATAGAGAAGAAGAAAAGAAGAACATGGGATTTAATTACATTATATTTATTTCAAGGCAGAACACAACAAATAATAATGTTAACATTAAAAATATAATGTCCAATAGACTTAGTAAAAATACTCTCTTCATCTAGAAAGAGAAGTATAGAGACTAAGATCATATCAAACCACATTTTCACTTTTGTATATATATATGTATATATATATATATATATGTGTGTTTGTGGGTGTGGGTGTGGGTGTGCGTGGGGGTGTGGGTGTGGGTGGGTGGGTGTGTGCTTTTTTTCTTTCTCATAACTTTTCCTCTTTGTTCTGATTGCTCTTAACTAATATAGAAATGTGTTTAAAATGCTTGAATGTGTATAACTTATATCAGATAGCCTGCTGTCTTGGGGAGGGGAAAATAAGAAAGGAAGGGAGAAAAAAATGAAACTTAAAATCTTGCAATAATGAATGCTGAAAACTATTTTTACATATAATTAAGAAAATACAATTGAAACCAAAAAAGGAAAAACATAATTTTTTTTTTCCTCTTTCTCTCTAGGTTTTGCATAACCTAGTTTTTTTGTTAGCATGATATGTGTAATAATTAAAATTAGACCATGTGCGTAGCCTTAATAGGGAGATGTAGTGAATTGATTAACAGAAATACTTGAGCAAGTCTGCAAGATATGAATTTTTATCCTTAGTATTGTAAACATATGTGAAAATTCTGTTATTAACCCAGAGTCAGAAGGAGCAAATCATCAGTAATGAAGATCAGAGAGGTCTTAATCAATTTCACTTTGTATATGCAGAACATGATGATAGAGGCAAGTCTTAAAAAGTCATTCAATTGTGTTTGTGAAGGACACAAACAGAATTAGCAGAAAAGCAATGTAATTGTCTGTTATGCTTTTCACCCTATAATATTTTAAATCATTGATCTAATAACAACAGTATTTATGATTATGATAATAATCCTTATACACAGCCTAGTGTGTGTCATACACTATACTAAGAGCTTTTGGAAATAACTGATTTTATCCTCACAGCAACTATGGGAGAAAGTTGTTTTTGATATCTCTATTTTACAGTTAAAGAAACTGAGACAAACAGAGGTTAAATGAATTGCCCAGTGTTACATAGTTGCAAGTAAGTTTTCCTTATTCCAGTCAGAATGCTCTGTTCATTAATTTAACTACCTGCCATCTGAAAGATAATAGCAAAAATTAAGAGGTTCACCATCTGACAAGCCAATTTCAAGTTTTCACATTTTTGCTTTAAAAAATCGTAACTCACAATTGCAAAATTGCACTTTTCAAGTAACTGAGAATAGTCAATCAGTCAAAATGATTTAATTCAATACCTTCATGGGAATGGAGTAAAGATGAAAAATGAAAAAAAGGCATTTTTGCCCAGCTCATTCATCATATGTTGTATACAACAATTTAGAATTAGAAGAGATAAAATTATGATCAGGGAAGTCAAGAGAAAGTTACAATGAGTCATTTTTCTAGTTCAGGTGGACTTGGAAAGACAAAAGGATTTGTGAATACTGGAGTGAGAGATGGCTGGGAATTTGATTGATATGCCACTGAACAAGTACACTGATTTAGGCAGAATTGCCATTTTTATTATATTAGCTCAGCCTATCAATGAACAATTGATATTTTTTTTAGTTGTTTAGATCTTATTTTATTTGTGTCAGAAGTATTTTGTAATTGTGTTTATATAGTTCTTGGATTTGCCTTGGCAGGTAGACCCCAAGTATTTTATTTTGTCTACAGTTATTTTAAATGGAATGTCTCTTTTTATTCCTTGCTAATGGGCTTTGTCAGTACTATCGAGAAATACTGATGATTTGTGTGGGTTTATTTTACATTTTGCAACTTTGATAAAACTGTTAACAGTTTCCAGTAGGTTTTCAATTATCTTTTAGTATTTTCTAAGTATATCATCACAGCATCTGTAGAAAGTGATAATTTGATTTCATCATTGCCTATTCTAATTCCTTTAATTTCTTTTTTTTTTCTTATTACAAAAACCAATATTTCGAGTACAATGTAGAATAATAGTGGTGATAATGGGAATTTTAGTTTCATTGCTGATCTTTTTAGGAATGTGTCCAACTTCTCTCTATTATAAATAATGTTTACTGTTGGGTTTAGATAGCTACTGCATTATCCCTATGTTTTCTGGTGTTTTTAATAAGAATGGGTACTGTTTGTTTCGAAATACTTTTTCTGCATCTATTGAGATTATCATATGATTTCTGTTGGTTTTGTATTTGATATGAGCATTTATGAGAATAGTTTTTTTTTTTTGATATTGAAACAGTCTTGTATTCCTGGTATAAAACCCATATGGTTATAATGTATTATTATGCTGATAAGTTGCTGTAATCTCTTTGCTAATATTTTAATTTAAAAATTTTTATATCAATATTCATTAGGTGGATTGATCTGTAATTTTCTTTCTCTGTTTTGACTCTTTGTCATTTACATGTCAGTACAATATTTCTGTTATAGAAAAAATTTGGCAGTACTCCTTCTTCACCTGTTTTTCCAAATAGTTTACATAGTGTTGTAATTGATTGTTCTTTGAAAGTTGGGCAGAATTCATTGGCAATTTATCTAACCCTGGATATTTTTTCTTATGGAGTTCATTAATGGCTTGTTTAATTTCTTTTTCTAAAATGGTACTATTTAAGTAATTTATTTTCTCTTCTGTTAACCTGAACAATTTATATTTTTGTGAGTATTCATCCATTTGTTTTTTAATTTGGGTGTTTTAGTTTGCTCTTTTTCTAGATTTTTTAAAAAAATTTGCATGCCTAATTTATTGATTTCTTTCTCTATTTTATTTATGTAGCTATTTAGAGATTGGCTACACTCATTGCCTTCACTTCCTTTTCTTTCAATACCTTCTTAATTCTTTGAAATGTGGCTTTCAATTCTTTTACTCAAATAAATTAGCTTGAAAATACCAAATATCTCTTTATTACCAAATCTGATTGTCTTATCAGTCGTCATTCTTGCTGACTTTTTTGCAACATTTGATACATAGAATACATGACATTTATATTTCATGGTCCTCTTTTTATGTTTCTGACTGTTTAGCCCAATTTTCTAAATAGTCACTCAAATCACTTGGCCTAAATATGTATGTAGCACCCTGTCCAAATGCTCTTATCTCTCTACTCCTTTATTTGGTGACCTCATTGATAAACACTGTTTGAAAGATCATTTTTTATACAATTTAATCTTATATCTATATATCTAATCCGAGTTATTCTCCAGAGCTCTAGTCTCTCATCTCAGATTGACTATTGGAAATTTCAAATGAGAGATCTTATTTTTTTTATTTATTTTTTTAATAAAGCTTTTTATTTACAAAACATATGAGTGA
>JAJPUD010017427.1:0-20695 GCA_023553655.1 Myrmecobius fasciatus | reverse complement strand
AGGTAATCTAATACATGCTAGATAGGATAAATTATATGACAAATACAATACATGTATACATATCTATACAGTTATCTTACTGCACAAGAAACATCAGATCTAGAAAGAGAAGAAGAAAAAAACAACCTAAGAAGGAAAACAAAATGCATGGAAATATTCACAGAAAGCGTTAAAATGCTGTGTTGTGGTTCACTCTCAGTTCCCACAGGCCTCTCTCTGGATATATATGACTATCTTCATCGCAGCACAACTGGTTTGAATCACATCATTGTTGAAGAGAACCATGTCCATCAAAATTGATCATCGTATAGTCTTGTTGCTGTGTATAATGTTCTCCTGGTTCTGCTGATTTCACTCAGCATCAGTTCATGCAAGTCTCTCCAATCCTCTCTGAAATCCTCCTGTTGGTCATTTCTTACAGAACAATAATATTCCATAACATTCATATACCATAATTTATTCAGCCATTCTCCAATTGATGGGCATCTTTTCAATTTCCAGTTTCTTGCCACTACAAAAAGGGCTGCCACAAACATTTTTGCACATGTGGGTCCCTTTCCCTCCTTTAAAATCTCTTTGGGATATAGGCCCAGTAGAAACATTGCTGGGTCAAAAGGTATGCACAGTTTGATAACTTTTTGAGCATAGCTCCAAATTGCTCTCCAGAATGGTGGGATCTGTTCACAATTCCACCAACAATGTATCAGTGTCCCAGTTTTCCCACATCCCCTCCAACAGTTATCATTATCATTTCCTGTCATTTTATCCAATCTGACAAGTGTGTAGTGGTATCTCAGAGTTGTCTTAATTTGCATTTCTCTGATCAATAGTGACTTGGAGCACCTTTTCATGTGACCGGATATAGTTTCAATTTCTTCGTCTGAAAATTGCTGTTCATATCTTTTGACCATTTATCCACTGGAGAATGGCTTGAATTCTTATATATTTGAGTCAATTCTCTATATATTTTAGAAATGAGGCCTTTATCAGAACCTTTGGATGTAAAAATATTTTCCCAGTTTACTGCTACCCTTCTAATCTTGTCTGCATTCCTTTTGTTTGTACAAAACCTTTTTAACTTGATATAGTCAAACTTATCTATTTTGTGATTAATGATGACCTCTAGTCCTTCTTTGGTCACAAATTCCTTCCCCCTCCACAGGTCTGAGAGTTAAACCATCCTACATTGTTCTAATTTGTTTATAATATCATTCTTTATGCCTAGATCATGAATCCTCAAATGAGAGATCTTAAAGACAACTTAAATTTAACCTACATTTAACAAGACCAAAGCAGAACTCATTATGTACCATTTTGAACATCCTCTTAAGTCAAAGGCCCCACCGTCCTTTAAATCTCCCTGATTCATAAACTTGGCATTGTACTCTATTCTTTACTTGTACCCTACATAGTTATACTGAGACTCAGTCCATACTAGTACCCCTTTTTGTTTCTAAGCTCATAAGCCAAATTGTCTTATATCTTTGGGAGTTCCTCTCAGATGGATGGCAATAATTGTGTTCTCCTTTAAAAATTTTTATTGAGGGGGCAGCTAGGTGTCACAGTGGAAGTCAGGAGGACCTAAGTTCAAATCTGGCCTCAGACACTTAACACTTCCTCACTGTGTGATCCTGGGCATGTCACTTAACCCTAATTGCCTCAGGAAAATCAATCAAAACAAAACCAAAAAAAAAAAAAAAACTTTCATTGAAGCTCTAATTACTTTTTGGTAGAGGTTGGATGAAGAATTATTTCCCTTTTGATTTGGGTTAAGGGCATCATAGTATAACGGAAATAACTCCAAAATCAGAGTAAGAAATACCTGGCTTCACATCTTGCTTCAGACACTTAATAGGTATCTAAGTTGCTGAACCTCTCTTTTCTGTACTTCAGGTACCTCACTTACAAAGTCATTATTTTGTTCTTCAAGCTCTAAGTGTGAGATTGTCTGATCCAAGAACTCAAAATTACCATCTAGTAAGCAAAAAGATACTCTTTATTCCAGGCTAATTATTATTCAACAAGGTTATAAAAATATGATCTTTTCCCCATATCATTAGCAGCAAGCACCTTCAAACCTGAAGAGAATCGACTAGGTTCTTGTCCAAAAGTGTCTGTTGACAGCAGTGTACAGGAAACCACTAGAATAGAAAGCCTTCCCACTTTTTTTGTTTACTGTTAATTTCTGAAAGACATATACTGTGGATAGTGGAATACCTAAATCAATAATCAGCAATGTGATGACAAAGACATTATCACAATACAATAGAGCACTCTTTAAGCATTATCTAAAGGATGGGAAACTTTGTAAATATAATGGCAACAAACCCAAAATCTTTATGGGACATTGGGAAGCTTTATTAGAAACAATTGTATTTTGAAGCCATAAGAAAGAAGAATACAATCTGGAAGAATTTGTAAAAGGAATTGCCTGTCAAATTTCTCCATTGACCTTGACTCCAAAATGAAGAGTTTTTGATTGTCCAGTTTTGTTCACTTTAGTAGCTCACTGTTACTCATTTTTTTTTAGTTATGCAGGACTCTTCATGACTGCATTTGACCTTCTCTTGACAAAGATACTGTAGTTATTTGACATTTCTTTCTTTAGCTCATTTTATAAATGAGGAAACTGAGCTTAAGAGGGTCTAGTAGCTTTCCAAGGCACCCCACTATTAAGTGTCTGAGGGCAAATCTGAAGTCAGGAAGATAAGTCTTTCTATCTCCAGGCCTTTCCCTCTATCCACTATGCCACCTAGCTACCCAGTGATAAGCTTGCAACACAAGTTTTTTTTTTTTTTTTTAAATGAACAACTTTGGATTCAGAGTAACACTGTGTTCTTGCACCATCTATTCAGCACCATTTCAAGCCTTCATTTTTCAAAAGTGATAGAGTGAGTAGATATTCCTATGAGATTATAATGCTATAAACCTATTTTCTTGTTTTTCTTGTTGTCCTTCAATGCCTGTGAAAGGTTCATTCTAATCTTGTCAATCTGGAAAGAGATTCCAGGAAATGTATAGGATCTATAGGTCTATAGGATGATAAGGATGTAGGGTAGTGGGGGAAAGATGGTTGGATAAATGCACTTTGAATATTTTCAAGACCAGAGTTTATTATTGTTATCTGTCCTTTGTTTTAAAATGAACTAGTGACATCACAAAGTGATATCTTGACTAGCATGTGAATTGTATTTAAGTGAGGCAGTTTTACACAAAGTCATCAGCTTTGCTTTCTCTTTCAGAGTCATCAAAATCCATTGGCAAGTCCTAGAAATGACCTAGCATGTTAAATTTGACTGTGTCATCTTCAATCACGGATCATATTGTAAGCACTTCAGGACCATGGGAACTATTTGTTCTCCTCTGTCCATTCCAACAGGAAAATTTTTCACATGCTTGTGGTAGACATCTTTTAAAACTCATCCATGGTCTGTTGGTTACCCTCGACCTATCTTGTTATAGAACCCACCAAAAATACAGATTTTCAGGTAACTTAGAAATGGGGATCATCAAAGTACTTGATGTGGAGGATAGACTAAGGGGTTTCTGGAAGTCAGAGTCCAATAAACTTTTGAATTTTTCTTTTTAACTTATGAGAGTATCAGTATCTTGTTGGCTATATGCAGAAGCATGAGTCTTTTCCCCACCCCCAATTCCATTCAATTTATTACTCAAGTTTTAATTGAGCAGATTGAACTCCAAATTATTTTAGGATGATATTTTGCTCTTTCCCTCTCCTTGGAGCCACCCAGTGTGTATAGGATTTCTGCCAATATGGCCTCATCTGTCCAAGTCAAAATTAACTTATAATTATAATATTGGTCATTAATAAACTTAGGAAATGGAGCCTATTTCCTGGTTCTGTCAAATTGTAGAGATTTGAAGGAAAATTCAAAGAAACCAAAGGAAGGATACATTCCTTATATAAAATAAATTGCCCCTAACTAGTCTGACCTCTGAGAAGAATAATGGAATAGTGAAATCAATAGTTCTATGCAAATTACTCAAGAACAAGTGTTATCTGGTCCAATACACTGACACATTCAGAAATGGCCTCAGTGATAAAAAAGTAATTTTTTTGGCTCCAGATAAGTTTTAAGTCATTAGGCACCATTCCCCTTCTTCATCAACCACACAGAGGTCCCAACAAAGGGATTTTACAGCTAAGTAGCCTGAATTCTGGTGAAGTGAATAAAATATTGAACTAGGAATCAGGAAAACCTGAGTTCAATTACTGTATTATACTCTTACTAGTTATATGACTTTTGGCAACTGATTTAACCTCACTTAACTTCAATTTCTTCATATGTAAAACTGGGAAAAATGTCCTTATCTCAGATTGTTGTTGTTAGGAGCAAATGATAAAATATATATAGAGAGTGTTTTACAAACTTTAAAAGTATTATATAAAATGTTAGTTCCGTTGTTATTATTCTTTTATCTCCCTTTTTATTGTTTTATAGAGAGAACATGTCTTTTCTTATCTATACTTTCCCCAATATTGTTTAACATTATCTAAATGGGATGTTTGAAGAGATTCCCAATTTTCTTCACCCCCAGCCACAAAAGACAATATAAAAACTACTGTAAATGCAGATGATAGATATTGACCGGGATAATTCATAAAATCTGTTCCCTTTCCAAAACCCCCTTGATTAGTCACTGTGATTTAAATCTAAACTGATACTACTTCAGCAAGGATTTTTTTTTCTTCCCCTGGGAAACTACAATATCATAATAGACTAATTTAGTATCACTCATATAGCAGTAATCAAGTTTCTGATACTGAAGAGTCCATCTAAGTCTCAGAGGAACTTTGATCCTTTTCCTAGGGTGACTTGTCCCAACATGTACAGAAATCTGAATGTATCTTCTCTATCAAACTCATTAAGCATCTATTGATCTAGCCTTATAGAAGAATATAAGGAAATCCTTTTTTGATAGTTGAGAAGATTTTCAATATACAACACCATCCAAATATTCCAAATGATACTAAGGTCCTATATATGTATATAGAATCACCTAAATTTGTCTTTCTTCTTTGATAATCTTGTCTAATTTCAACAATGAATTTTAACCATGATTTCACTGTAAACCACCTTGTCAAATTCACAAAATAATTTGTCCCAGGCCTAAATTAGGTCATTCCAGTAATTCAGGCTAAGGCTGAGCATACAATGAGATATGTATAGATCATAAAATTAAATAAAATGATTTTATCAATAATAAATTGATACAGGATAAAAAAATAGATTTAAGAAGATAGTAATTCAGTAGAAATGGTTATTCTACTCCACCTACTTCTGCATTCACTAAGACAACTGATCATATTATATGAGTAGCAGTTGCCTGGAATATAATAGTTAATCAATGTTTGCTGATGAGTTGATATAATTTGGAAGAAAGTTGGAGCAAATTAGTAAAATCAATAGAAATTAATAATCTATCCTCCTTCATTCTTAACTATCAAATTTATTTATGTACGTATTCAGACTTTGTTAGAAACATAACAATTCAGAAAAAAAAAGTTTAAAGAATTGTTTTATTCAAACCTGATGGAATAGCTCAATTTATAATAGTCAAATATAAGTGAGAAAGATTATAATTGTATATTTGTGAACATTTCTTTAACACTTTATGAATAATTAACAATCTTAATATTGTCTTTCATAATGTTCATATTTATATACTTTGATTTTAAATTTTTATTATTGGTTTTTAAATAAAAAAAGAGAAGAAAGGAAAGCCTGGAAATAAGCATTCAGGATTTTAACCTGATTAATTGTATATGTGTAAAGGCTTACTGTTTTACCATGAGGCTATAACTAAGTCCTTGCTGCCTACCTGGTAACAATGTTTCTCAAGCACATACAAAACATTCAAATGTAAATAAATAATTCTTGGAGTGCTACCCTTGTAAATTAAAATATTTTGAATATGAAGGTAATGTTTCAATATGTTGTCAGAAATGCTGCTTCAATATAAATGAGCTTTCTTAAATTAGGATAGCTTTAAGCAAATTCTAGACAATATAAAGTAAAAAAACAAACAAATTCTACATATCAATGATAAGCCAATACTAAAAATTCTGATCACAAAAGGCATTTATTATATGTAAATTAGCTAGCATAAGTGTTGAAAATGTTTCATTATGCACATAAGTTCACCTCACAAATATTTTATTTATGGTGATTTGACATAAACACGAACAGTTTATTTGAACATTTGCACTATGATTACACTGAATTTTTTGAATAAAAGCAAAATAAGTTTTTTAAAAGACTTTGTTGGATAAACATTGAAAACAAACTGTATTTCATCAATTAATATAGGCAACATGGAAGTTTAAATAAATTCCTTAAAGACTGAAATTTCCTTTTCCCCAACAACCCCCATTCTAAATCCCCAAAACAACAAGTTAATTGACAAATTTTATTTGGTCAGGATATCAGGAGTAGGGAGCAATGTATTTTTACATGGCATTTATTGAATCATCACATTGGACATTATTGTAATTTTAAACAAATTTATGCAGATTTCATTAGTAAGACTTAATGGCATAAGTGCAGATGACTGAAGTTGAGATTAATTTTTTTCAAATAAAAGCTCTTAATAGATTACACATAAAATCAAATTATATTGTCAAATTTGAGTCCTGGTTGGGATATTACTTAACCATTAGATCCTAGACACCTAATTTAGTTAGTTCATTAACACACATTTATTGCTTATTGAACTCCAGGCACTGTGTTAAGTACTGGGAGTATAAACAAGAATAAAATGACAGTCCTGTTCCCAGGGATTTTGCATGGGAATCTGGAGAGAAAGAGAGAGAGAGAGAGACAGAGAGACAGAGAGAGAGACAGAGAGACAGACAGAGAGACAGACAAAGACAGAGAGAGAAGAAGAAGAAGAAGAAGGAGGAGGAGGAGGAGGAGGAGGAGGAGGAGGAGGAGGAGGAGGAGGAGGAAGGAGGAAGGGGAAGGAGAGAGATTGAGTAATTGAAACAGAGAGACAGAGACAGACATTGACAGAGAAATAGACACAAAGACAGAGATATAAAATTGAAAGGCAGTAGAGGTGGGGAAAGAAAGCTATTCTGTGGCATGGGAGAGAAATTCTTTTGGAGATAAATCAGCAGTTCAACCTGGAGAGAGATGAACTTCTATAAGAAAGGGATTTTTGTAGCATGGTAGAATAAATTCTATGGAGATGAGTAAGCAATACATTTAATCTTACATAGTGATCTGTAATCTTAATCTGAAGCCCACTTTTGGTCTACTTATTGTGTTAGAATACTCACTTCTTTGAATACTGCTGTATTCAAAAGCTGTTATGCTATAACATAACAACATAATATGTTGTAACATAAACTTTAGAAACAATTATTCAAATTTTTATGCACACTTATGTAATAAGTCCCTCAAATAGAAGCCAGTTATATCTCCTTAATTTCCTAGTGTATTGCTGAGTAGCAATAGTTTTCTTTAATGCTATGAATCTCATCCTGTAATCTGGTATATGCCTTACATCATCCATTAGCAATCATTTCTTTATATTATCCATCTAATGTCAGTTATTATCTCTTCAGTGTAACTAACACCATTGATTAGTCTCATTTTGTAATTTAACCAATTAATATGAATTAGGTTTTATAGAAAAAAATTAATGAGAAAATATAGAAAGAATAGAATTGTTAATATTTCCCCCCCAAGCCAGATGCATATTATGTTCTTTACCATGTTGTTCCCTGGGGAAAATGGATTTGTGAGTTAATACAAAATATTTGCTCTTCCAAGGTGAAGCAGACAAGAATACTTAAGTTTACTCCAAAATGGACTTGGGAGAATGCATCATGCAGAACATGATGGAAAATAATAAAGACTGGACTTGTCTAGTAATACAGCAGAGGAGCACTCTGATTACTTATGTTATTCCCTTCTCTTCATATCTTCGAGTGACTTGTTGCTATCATTTTACTCCTGTTTTTTAAAATCATGATTGTTTAGATGTTTCAGTCTCCTCACACTTACCATGCCTCTATCTATTGTTCTTTGATATTATTTTTAAAAATTGTTGGGGACTTCAGTATTCCATGTCTCAGTACGAGATAGTAAACCTAGTACAACATTTGTATTAATAAAAGAAGAGAAAAAAGAAGACTTTGCATTTGTAGGGAATTTGGAGTCTAAAGTGACCTTTGCAGTTGTCTGAAAACAACTTTGCCTATCCCACTTAAATTCTGATCATTTCATGGTGTACATTTGTGCAATGCCTTTATTTTGTTTAGATATAGGAAATGCTGGATGATTTTGTTACAATGTTCAGTCAGATGCATGTTTCAATCTGGAAAATATGCATTCTTCATTCACTCATTCTTTCATGTTTGGAAGATCAAGTCAAATGTCATTGTATGATTGAAATCTCCTTCCCAAACTTCTGTTATTGTGGTTGTTTATTTTTCTCCAAATATTGATAAATGTTTTTAATAAGAGACACATTATGGAAAAAGTGCCTGTAAAGTGACATTTTGATCTATCAAAAGAAAAAAAAAAGAATGGACGAGCAATATTCTCATGAGGATCTTTTTTTTCAACATATTTTAGTTAATTGGATTTTGTTGAAAAGGGGAATGAAATGGCCAGACAAATTCTAGGAAAATTACTTTGCTTACTACATAGAGATGTTACAAAAAAGATATACGATTCAAGGAAAGAGTTTAAAGAGCTAATGTGAAGTAGTAATAGAGCCTGAATTAGGGCAAATGCTATATGAGTAAAGAGAATGACATTACAGTGAAAGATATTGTGGAAATAGAAATATAATTTAGTGAATTATAGGAAATGTGGTGTGAGAAAGAGTAAAGAATTGAATATGACACCGTGTTTGTATATCTGGATATTTTAAAAATATTATCACTTTTGATAATATCAGAGCTCATATGATCAAAAAGTTATCAAACTGTGCATGCCTTTTGATCCAGTAGTATTTCTATTAGGCCTATAACCCAAAGAGATCTTAAAGGAAGGAAAAGGATCCACATGTGCAAAAATGTTTGTGGCAGTTCTTTTCATAGTGGCAAGAAACTGGAAAGTGAGTGGATGCCCATCAATTGGAGAATGGCTGAATAAATTATCATATATGAGTATGATGGAACATTATTATTCTATAAGAAATGATCAGGAGAATAATTTTAGAGAGCCTGGAGAGACTTATATGAAATGGTGCTAAGTGAAATGAGCAGAACTAGGAGATCATTTTACATGACAATGTCAATATTATATGACTATTAATTCTGATGAACCTGATTCTTTCCACCAATGAGATGACTGTACCAGTTTCAATTATCTTGTGATGAAGAGAGCCATCTACACCCAGAGAGAGGAATGTGGGAACTGAATGTGGATCACAATATAATATTTTCACTCTTTGTTGTTCACTTGTGTTTTGTTTTCTTACTCATTTACTTTCCTTTTTGATCTGATTTTTCTTGTGCAGTAAGAGAATTGTATAAATATGTTTACACATATTGGATTTAACAGATTTTAACATGTATAACCTATATTGGATTGTTTGTCATCTAGGGGAAGGGTTGGGGAAAGGAGGCAAAAATCTTAAACACAAGGCTATGCAAGGGTCAGTGTTGAAAAATTATCCATGCATATGTTTTGAAAATAAAAAGCTTTAAAAATAATATATATATATATATTTAAAACATTTAAAATATCAATGCTTAAAACCTTTTACTACTCAAAAGTGTTTTAATATTTAAATAATTATTTTAAATAATTATAACTGTTTTAATATTTAAAGAAGATAAAAATGATATTTTTAAAAAATTGTCAGACAAGGAATGAAGTTTTTTCTGATTTAGCTATATTGAGTTTGAGATAATTATGGAAAATTCAGTTTGGAACTATGAGGAACTGAGAGAAAAGGAGAGAATAAGCCTAGAAATAGGGATATAGGAATCATCAGTTTAGAGCTGATAACTAAGTCCTTGGAAGATGAAGAGATCAACAAGTGTCATAGTGTACTGAAAGAATAGAAGAAAGTCAACACTAGAACTTTGGGGAATAGTCAAAATTTGGAAAGTGATATGACAATGAAATAGCAATGGAGACTAAGAAGGAGAGATCAGTAGAAGAATCAGGAGAAAAAGCATCATGAGAATCTAAAGAAACTATAATGCACAGATGAAGACAGTGATCCATACTGTCAAGAAATCAGAGAAAGGAGGAAGCAGATGAAGATTGAAGGAAAAATAGCTTTGCTAATTAAGAGGTCATTTTGGAAATTTTAAGAAAACTGTTGTAGATAAGTGATATAATTGGAAATCAAATTGTAATGGATTTAGAAATGAATGGAGGGAAAGGAATTATGGAGGCAAAGAATTAAAGCTTGATGGAGTGGTTGGACCAACCCACTCCCCTACCCCAACATAGTAGAGTTTTATCTGTCAATTCTGGTATCACAGAAGGAGATAGTAGATAGGGGATGTTCAAAATTTCAGAAAGAGGAAGGAATATTGAATGATTTGCTATATAAGATGGAAGCAGATGGGATCAAAGTATACATAGATACATTGGACTTAACTGAGAAAAGGGTGAGCCCTTCTATATAAATTAAATAAGGAAATAAAAAGGATATGTCAAGCCATAAATGAATTAAGAAAGAACAACAACAACAACAATGGGGACAGATGGTTTATGAATAAAATCTATCAAATATTTAGAGAGCAATTAATAACTCTGACATAAAAATTATTTTCAAAAATCGAGAAAGAAATCACCTTGCCAGATGATTTCAATGTGACAAATTCATATTTCACATCCAAACATAAAAAACATAGAGTTTAAATCTCTGCAATGAAATAAAAAAGATTCTGAAGATGAAATCATGAAATATAGTGTCCTCTTCTTTGCAAAGATATGGGAGAAAATACTAGGATAGAAAGTTTTATATTGTCAGATTGTTTCTATATCAGTGATTGTTTTTTCCTTCATCACATGAGATGGTTAAAACTGAAGTTCCTTTTATGGGCAAGGAGCTAATATAATATCTTGCTGTTCACAGGACAGAGGAAAGGTTTATCAATATATTACACTTCCTCTCTGTGTTCAAGAGTCTGAATTGTTCTGCCACTAGCTGTTTTGAAAACAACCAGGAATCTGAAAAAACAGCAATATTAGGGAGATATGAAGGGAAAGAGAGTCCCCAGTAAAGAAATCGTTATTTGGATGTATTGAACAATTAGTTTGTCCACTTTCACCTTATTTTCTTTTAATGACATTGATGTACCTTTCTGAAAGTAGCCCACTAAGGCCTATCTAATTCCAGAAAGAGGCGACAAGCTTATTGAGCTGGTTTAGTTTCTACCCAGGCCCAAATCCTACTAAACTCTCAAGATGGGTCTAGTAGCAAAGGGAGCAAGGTTTTTCTCATTAGCGGCATTAAAATTCTTCTAAGACTCTTGTATAAAATGCTCATACTATTCATATAAGAAATTTCCTCCAATACTATAAAATTAAAAGTTTTTTTACCTAACCTTTTAATGGTTAACAACTGATATTAATACTGCATATTAAAATTGGTAAAGTGTTTTATCTCACTTGAGCCTTATAATAACCCTGTGAACTAAGTGGCACAGTTTTGGCTATCTCTGTTCTTGTGGATGAAGAAATGAAGACTCAGGCAATGTAAACATCTACTACCTGTGGTCAGACAAATGGTCCATGGTAAAGGTAGGATTGGAAAGCAAATTCTAACTTCAAGCTGATACCTTTATCGTCTATATTCTTCTATTCTATAAGAATTCTGCAGGTCTTTTTTTTTCTAATCGGCAGCACAATTTAATCATGAAACCCACTACTGGCATTTTCCTTTTCACTCACATAACTAACTACTTGACATTCTAGTGTGTCCTAAACAGAAGCCATAATTACTCAATTTTTTTTGAGTTAATTACCCCAACAGGAAAAAAAAAAGACAAACTCACAACAACAAAGAGGAGCACAAGCTAGCAAACACCAAAAAAAAATCATAAAAATGTCTATTTTCCAAACTGTCATTTGCAGTTAAGTGGATAATCAAAGAACACTGACAGTCAAATATAAGGGTAAAAGAAAAGTAATTGAGAAAACCTAACTACAAAGATGAAGCATAAGAATAATGAATTTATCATGAAAGGGAAACAAATTATTTTAACTCTCATAAGCACTCTATCCAATTTCTCTCAGAATTTTATTAAGAGCATGCTGGCTGCATAAAGCTTAGTAAGTGCTGAAAGATTCTAAATCATAATTTTTGCAGTTCAATTGCTTCAGGTGTGTCCAACTCTTTGTGACCTGATTTGGGAGTTTCTTGGCAAAGATACTAGAGTGCTTTGCCATTTCTCTCTCCAGGTCATTTTACAAATGAGGAAAATAAGGCAAACAACATTAAGTGACTTGCCCAGGGTCACACAGCTTATAAGTGTTTGAGGCTAGATTTGAATTTAGGAGTTTAATGTCTTTCTGATTTCAGGTTTGATATTCTATCCATTGCACCACATAGCTGCCTCAGAATATAGACAGTGTCCAATATGCAATAGTTGGATTCTAAAATTTACTTAAAAAATCACTTTTTTTAAGATTCTGATTTCATTTTCCATAGGGAAAAATATGTGACATAGTAGGCCAAGGAATAACTTGGGGTCTTTTCAATCTCTGGAATTACATGCTTCTTAGACCATTATATTCCTAATCTGTTTATAAAATTGTATTTGACACATGACCTACCTAAAATAGTATGAATAATAGGCCTGAGTCCTTGTAAATTGACCAGATTTGAATTTCATAACCTTTAAGCCCCAGATCCTGACTGCCCCCCTACCCCTACGCTTGAGACATTTTGACCTCAAAAAAGAAAGATGGTAGAGTGGAGGAAAAGGTTCAGTGTTAGGAAGATTTGAGAAATAGGCATGTCTCTAGAGGAAAAGGGGATCTTTGAAAAATTTGCATTCCAGTTAGGGGGTTGAGGATGGAGAGGCATTAAGAACAGTGGATATTCTTATAAGGAGACTTTATTTTTCAGTTGTTTATCAGTAGTGTCTGACTCTTCATGATGCTATTTGGAAATTTCTTGGCAAAAGTACTGAAGTGATATGCCAATTTCTTCACCAGATCATTTTACAGATGAGGAAACTAAGGCAAACAAAATTAAATGACTTGCCCAGGATTACAGTTATGAAGCATCTGAGACTACATTTTAATGCAGGAATATTATTGTTTCTTATTCTGTCAGGACTCTATGTAATGCACTACATACCTGCTAGCTTGGATAGCCATATGTTAATGTCTATAAAATAATAATTTCCTGTATTATTAAATGCAAAGTGATATTGCCATTTTACCTGCAACCACAGTCTTGAACATGCTTTCCTGAAAGTGAAAGGGCAGAAATAGGTTGTAAGGGAAGTTATTAGTACTTATAGTTGACTTTCTCAGGAACAGCTGAACACATGTTTAATAGATATAATTCCACACTGAAGCAAGTATCCCCAAGGACTATCACAATACAATTTGACTGTTCTTTACTCGTTTAAACCAGATTAAAAAGGTCAAGGATCTAATTAGGGAGAGTTGGATAAAACATCTCCCCAAATCTTCAATACTTCAGTGACAAGAATGGATACTGTCAGGTTTGCAGAGGTGAGTCTCAACTGCTATAGTTAATTGGTATCACCAGGGCCATAGCTGCACAAAACAAATGAAGTGTTTTTTCTACAAAGAATTTTCTTCACTCAGCATTTCCAGAGCTCTATGACTACTGTTTCAAGCATAGATTTTTTCAGTGACTTATTTTGACTTTGAGAGAAAGAGTAGGATATATGATAAAGAAAATGCCTCAATTTCAGAGTAATCCGAGTTCTGGTTCCACCTCTGACACATAGTGACTGTGCAAGTTATTTGATTTTCTATACTACCAGGTGATTTTTTAAGCCTTTAGACTGAAGAACAGTTGCTAATATCCCTTACAAAAGAGAATCAATAAAGAATCATTTATTAAGCACTTATGTGTCAAGCATGGAGTGCTAGGTAGAGAACCTAAGGGTTCCCTAGAACAATGAAATCACAGTTCTATATCACAGGAGGAAAAGATAAAAAAAAAGAAAATAAAATTCTTGGCCTCAAAAACACATTCAAATGTTACTCTTTTGAAGCTGATCAATAAAATAATAAATACATCTTATAATTTAAGGTCTTTCCATTTGTGTCCCCATACTACTGGGCATATAGCTGCTGTTTGTATGTGGAGATGAGGAAAACTAGGCATGCTTCAGAATGGTAGTTTCTCATCTTAACAAGAATTTGAGCAGAAAGCTATGCTATAGAGAACATCATGAAGACCTCAAAAAAAGGAAAAGGACTTCTATTATTTATGTTATTCCCTTTCCTCCTTTTGCCATGTGTCCTAACACCAATTTCCTAGACTCTATGTGAATGCAGGAAAGCACATCACCAGTTTGGTGGGTGAAATCTTTTGTACCAAATCTTCTTACTCTAACATCTTAGTAAATAGTAATTCCTGAAATCACTTTAAGCATGGCTAGAGAATTGATAGTAATTGATAATCAAAGGCAAAAGGGTGAACACAGAGGGAGAAATACCTAAGCCTTAATATTAGAATGCAACCTTCTAAATTATCAGTGTCTTTTAGAATTTTGAATGGACAAATAGCAGCTATCTTCTGGGGACTTGAGCTCTCAGTGTGAATAGGTTTTGAGAGAGTAAGACCAATTTGTAGCATCTTACATTCTTCCCAAGCTGATTAAATCATTTTTCTTTATTTCTTTGTTCAAATATCATTTTGCTACTCTTCCCAACAACAAAAATGCTGAATATATGAATTGAAATAGTAATTTTTGACCCATTAATACATTGAAATATTTAGTGACTTTTCTCATTTCATTTCTTGTGTCAAATTCTACTCAATGATTTTTTTTTTCTTAATTTTGTTTATCTGGAAGTACTTCTTACATTCTTTGGCTTTCTCGTTATTTGGAAATATTCTGATTTAATATAAGATTTATTAGTCAAATGTCTTTGCAATAATAAATAAACAAAAGTAACTTTAATGTCTAAAACACTTTAAAGTATGCAAAATTTAGTTCACAATAATCCTGGGAAAATAAATTTTTCAAGTCTTTTCATTATCGTTTTGTAGAAAAAGAACCTGAAACTTAGAGAGGATATATTATTTGTCTATAGCCATAACAATAATCAGTTTAGGAGATGAAAGTTAAGACTAGATATGTTGACTCTAAATTCCTCTTTTTTCATTTTTAATTAGTATTTAACTTTATTATACAATAATTAGAAAATAATTGTTTTCTTCAGTTTTGGGTTATTTTTAATAATTATTAAAATTATAATTTTGTTTTTGTGGTTATTTTTTATATATGCTAATTTCAGTGATTTTTTTTAAACATGGTACATAGCCTTTGAGAGTTACTATACTTGAAAAAATCATTATGGGAATTCAACATACTAATAGGAATCTATAAACTTTGATAGTTTGGATCTCATGTATAAGTTCACTTTCTCTTATTGAGTCTTGTTTTCAAAGACTTCCCAGGTAGAAAGGCTTAGCCAGAGATTGTACTTTCCTGGCAAAATCTTTAGGATCTCAGGATTAACCTTGATCCTATGATGAATCATCAAAAGAAAATGTAAATGAAGGTTAAGCTTCTAAGTTTTTTGAATTATTTTTCTTCCTATAAATGGCTCTGTCTTCACAAGATGGATGATGGAGAAGGAGTTGTGAGGAAAATATTGAATTTATCAAATGCAGTTAGATAAATAAAATTTTGAGTCAATAAAATGCCATGCTGATTAGTGATTTCAATTTTTTGTTTCTTATTGATACCCTATATTGAAATACCCTAAATAGGAACTTTAAAAAAAAAACAGGATACAAGGATATGCAAATGAAAAGTTCTATTTGATTATAATAAAGGTATTTCTCATTATCATATAGGGACATTTATTATACTTTAAATGAAAGACCTTTACTATGAAAAAAACTATAAATGAAAAAATTGAATAGATTAAGATTGCCTACTATTCAAAATTGGAATAATATAAATTTTGAGAAAGAATATCTTTGTCAAGTAACTAGTAGTGTAATTAATATTTCTGCACATAAAAATAGAAGCAATGTTAAGGATAACAAGAAAAGTCTGGCTTTTTTACATAAGAAATATTCTAATAAATACATTGTTAGTCAAAATATTCAAGTATACCACTTATTAATATGAGCATATGAATAGCTAATAATAGTAGTATCAATAATAATATCTAGTATTTATATGCTGTGTAATGCTTTAGATACTTTGTAAATGTTATCTCATGTGATCCTAATAACAGCCTTGGCACTATTAAGATTTCTATATGGTCACTGCAGAAATTAGACAAACAGAGCCTAGGTGAATTATCCAAGATCACAAAATTAGTAAAATACTTGAGAAGATTTACACTCAGCTCATCTTGAGTAGAAGTCCAAAAATCTATCTCATATGCTATATAGATACCTAAACAGAAGGGACATACTTTTGAATGGTGCAGATTTCATCACATCTATGCAACCCATTCTGTGTTACTTTTTCCTTGTCTTCCTATGAAATTGTCACAAGAAGTACAGTCAACTAGCAACATTTTATTCATTTTCTGTGTATACTTTAAAAATACCTTTTGAGACATAAAAGCTGACTGTCCATCAGTTTTTCCTTAATACACTTAATCAGGTCATTATTTGGCTGTGATGATTTACTTTTTGCCTTTCTTCTTAATTTTTTTTTATTTCCATTGTAGACAACTAGGTTCCATCATGTGTGTTCTCATGACCCTCTGATTTTTAATTATTTTTAACTTTTAAGAGGCATTAATATTTCACAATATGCTGATATTTAAAAGTAAACTTGCATTTCAGAGGTATTTTGATAAATAAAAGAACTTTGTGATCTGTCTAGGCTCCTATTAATTTCTCGTCCCAATCTATCCTGAGGCATATAATTTCATTGTTTACAAGTCCTGTCATTAGTCATTAATGGTTTTTACTTTCTCTCTTCCTCCTTAAATATATCCTAAATCTGCCTTAATCTAAATTCTGCTTAACACAGCTACTCATACACTATAGCTTTATTTCAAATATGTCTAATATCTCTTCCATAATAAAAATCTAGTAATATTTAAAGAAAGTTATCATGCTTACTCTAAGTTATTTTTCTCAAGGCTAGACCTCGTTCAATTACTTCAAGAAATCCTTATATTCAATCAGTCAATAAGCATTTATTATGCATCTACTATGTGCCAGGCACTGTGCTAAGTGCTTGCATTGGAAAAGAGACGTGTAAAAAGATTTTTAATCATTTTATCAGACTGATCACTCTTTGTAGCATTTTTCAACTTTATTATTTTCTCATGTTATCTTTTCTTACACTCCTCCAGCCATGAACCAAAAGGATTCAGCCAAATATATTTAGATCATGTAAGAGTTTAATGTAACTTTTACTTCCTTCATTTTGAAGACTTTGCCTTTCATAAAATAGTTTAAATCTTGGACATTTTTTTGGCTCCTGTATCAAATATATTGTCCCTTAGTTTTATATAATCTACAGACTTGATAATTATGCAATCTTATTTCATTACTCTTTCTGTAAAAAAAACCAACAAACAAAAAAACAAAAAAAACAAAAAACAACTCTTAGACCTTCCCACTATTAAACAAGTAATGTCAGTTTCTTAAACTTTCTAACATTTCATCAACTTATTTATGTACCATTTCCTCTCTGAATTATCTTTCAAGGATTCTACATTCAAATTTGATTAGATTGGTCTCTAGCCCCCCATTCTCACCTTTGCTCTCTCATTTTAATGTCATTGCCTACACTCTCCTTCATGCCTGAATTAATAGAATGCCATCCTGCATCCAATCTATATTCATTGAAGTTTCTCTGTTATTTCAAAGACTAATCTATTTACTATCTCTTTCACAATAGCTTTTCTGGCATTCCAATCACTCAATAAATTATTTCTCCCCCCTCAAATTTCCTGTAACACTTAGTCTTATTTTCTCTTGCTCCATCAATTTCTAACATATAATAATTTGATTCATTTATTCATACACACAACTATGTGTATATGTATGTATGTTCTTTTGTATGTATGATCTATTACTTTCCATTTATAATAAAGCTAACTTAAAAACAAGCATTTCAATATTTTCATTTTTGTATTACTAAACACAAACAGATTGACTAATAACTCCAATATAAATTATAAATTTTACAAAGTCTAATACCTTGAGAAATCAAATGGGAAATAGGATACATTCATAAACTGAATGCTGTATGGAAGTTTGGCATATTTTATTCCATTTATTATAGAAAATATTATCTAGAATATTTCTAGATGTAATCTAGAAATTTTGAGATCTAATGAATTGGTCATTGAAGCTAAATGCATTTTAGTTTAATTTTATATTTCACTCTCATATCCTGGAAAAATTCTGAAATAACCTGAAAAAGCAGAAATAAGTAATCAAATCATTCTTTGAATAATATTCCCACATTCAAAAATAATTTATACAGTATTTCATCATTTATATTCACAAAATCAAATGTAGCAGAGATTATAAATAGTAATATATATAGTAATATACATATATATATTATATATATATGTAGATATAGATATAGATGTAAAATGACAGGGAAATGATGAAAGATAGTTATGTTTTGAAGCCAAAATGGGAATTTGCTATTTGAGACATATTCATGTTAGTTAAATCAGTGCTAACATAGACTTTTATTTCTGCAACCAAAATATTCATTGTTAAATATGTACATAAAACATCCATATAAATTAAGCAATAATATATTTAAAATACTGCAAAATCTAAAGCATTAGATTAAGTTATGATCATTATCATAAAATTATTTATATTAGCTTGCAGAAGTTTTATAATCTCGTACTTTAGTGTTTGATTATTGCATGATGAGAGTTTAATGGAAGATAAGAATCGATGATTGATTAACAAATAATACGAAGTGGATCACCATATCTCTATTTATTAATTGCAATATACTAAGTACAGAGGATAATAATAATATTTAGCACTTGCTATGTGCCAGGTAAAATACTAAGAGTTTTATAATTATCGTCTCTTTTGTATCCCACAACATTTCTGGCAAATAGGTGTTATTAACCCTATTTTGCAGATGAAAAAACTAAGGCAAGCAGAGATTAAGTGAAACATTGAGGATCTTACAGCTGGTGTGTGTCTAGGGCCAAATTCAAACTCAGGTGACACTCTATCCACTGTGTGATAAATAATCAAAATTTATTATTAATGCGCAAAGTGCTATAAAATTTGAGTATACTTTGGCCAAACTGTAATGCTACTAAGCATGAATCCTAACATATATATATAATATATATATATATACATATATATATACACACACACACACACACATATATATATACATTTATAGGCCTTTTTCATTTAAATATATATGTACATATATTGAAATTTAAATAAAATCAGATATTAGGAATGAGATTACAGAAAGTCATCCCCAGGATAGTACACTATGACCAAGTAGGATTTATACCAGGGATGCAGGGCTGGTTCAATATTAGGAAAACTATCAGCATAATTAACTATATTAATAACCAAATTAACAAAAACCATATGATTATCTCAATAGATGCAGAAAAAGCTTTTGATAAAATCCAACACCCTTTCCTATTAAAAACACTAGAGAGTACAGGAATAAATGGGCTTTTCCTTAAAATGATCAGTACCATCTATTTAAAACCATCAGCAAGCATCATATGTAATGGGGACAAATTAAACCAATCCCAATAAGATCAGGAGTGAAACAAGGTTGCCCACTGTCACCATTACTATTTAATACTGTATTAGAAATGTTAGCTTTAGCAATTAGAGAAGAAAAAGAGATAAAAGGAATCAAAGTAGGTAATGAAGAAACCAAATTATCACTCTTTGCATATGACATGATGGTATACTTAGAGAACCCTAGAGACTCAACTAAAAAACTACTAGAAACAATTCACAACTTTGGCAAAGTTGCAGGATTCAAAATTAATCCACATAAATCATCAGCATTTTTATATATTACCAACAAAGTTCAGCAGCAGGAGATACAAAAAGAAATCCCATTCCAAATAGCAGATGATAGGATAAAATATTTGGGAATCTATCTGCCAAGGAAAAGTCAGAAACTATATGAACTAAATTACAAAACACTTTCCACACAAATAAAATCAGACCTAATCAATTGGAAAAATATTAAGTGCTCATGGGTAGGCAGAGTGAACATAATGAAAATGACAATACTACCCAAACTAATCTACTTATTTAGTGCCACACCAATCAAACTCCCAAGAAATTATTTTACAGATCTAGAAACAATAGTAGCAAAGTTCATTTGGAAGAACAAAAGGTCAAGGATTTCAAGGGGATTAATGAAAAAAAAGGCAGATGAAGGTGGCCTTGCTGTACCAGATCTAAAACTATATTATAAAGCAGCGGTCATCAAAACTGTTTGGTACTGGATAAGAAATAGAGCAGTCGATCAGTGGCACAGGATAGGTTATCAGGACAACCTAGGCATTAACCTTAACAA